>SMSQ01007580.1:0-42096 GCA_019453375.1 Ctenoplectra terminalis
TAATAGAAGTTTTTAGAATAAAATGTAGTATTTATGTAGAGAAACTTGATCTGCAAACGGGGGTGAATTTGGAGTGTGAAATGTGTAAACAAATTCAAGATATTCTTAAAATTTATATTTGTTTTTATTATACTTTATTTCTGCAAAAAATTTCTCAAATTCTTTGAAAAATATACGTTCATCTTCCCATAAAAACTATTTTCTAAAACTAGGGGTTTAAGACTGTTGGTATAAATATTTTCTTAAGGGATAGTAATGAAGAGTAGGAGATAAATTTATCGTATTAATAAAAGCATTAAATTCTGCATTTATTAACCCTCTATAGCCCGAATTTTGTCTGCTTATTGGAGAAAAAATTACGATTGATAGCAGTTTTTCACTTTGATTTGAAAATGTTTTAACTAATAATTACTGTAGATGGATCGTGGTGTCACTACAGTAATACAGTAATCAAATTTAACAGTGCAGTGATAACTAAAGAAAATTCATTTTTTAAAATATAGATACATCAGTTTGTAACTTTTAAGTCACACGGTCCCATAGAGGGTTAAAGTGTTACTCTGAAAAATTATATATTTTTAAATCGTGTAAAAATTTTTATTTCGTTTAATTAGTAGTTACCAGAATTAACTTTCATATTCTAAGGTTTTTGAATATGCTCTAAAAAAATGACGGTCAGGTAAATTATTATTGGAATATGGGTTCTTCTTTTTTATATTTCTTTATTATACGGCTTACAACGACTGTCAAGACGAGTGGAACTCGTTGTTATTCATTTCGCCCTGAAACTACCACGATGAGTTGCAGTCGTCATTGGAATTAAAAAGAAAATAAATTAATAATATAATTTAACATACAATCTTTGTTAAAATTGTTAGAATGAAATGTCTGCACTAGAGGAAATTTTACAACGAACCGACCTGGACACCCAAAAGAAAAACTGTCGTCCACTTATACCTAAGTTGTATTTTAACTGCCGGATCTTTTGACTTTCTCAGAATACATCTATCAGTCCTATTATCTTTGCTTATACAAAGACATTCCTTAGAACGCTGAAGCGGTATTGTATTTTTCCTATTCTTAGTAATCCATCAATTATAAATTTCGATGAGAAATAAATTTATAAGATTGAGGAAAATAATGTAACTGTACGTATTATTTTGCATCTCACATTGAAGGATTTTAGGACACACTGACTGACTGCAGACATTATTTTTTTCATTTATCAGAACAGTTCTTGAAGGTGGAAGCAACAAACTAACATAAAAAGAAACTGATGTATCAACTGTAGGAATAGTATATAGTGTATATTGAAGTGCTTTTACAGTGGTTAAAAACTGACTAAAACTATGTTTCCTCGGCTCTTTTATATTATTTTCCGGCTAAAAGCCAAACTAATTGGAAACGAGGTTCCATCGTATTGGTGCGGCCGAAAACTTGAGACCTACGTTTTATGAGACGTCTCTCTCTCTCACACACACACCAAGACATTCTCTACCTGCACAACTGATTAAAAAATAAAAACTGTTATAATTCATTTAGTTGGAAGTATATTTATAAATAGTGAACATAATCAAACATGGACTGTTTTCTACCAAGCTGATATAATTAACCTCTTGCCTTACAATCACGAGTCATACTCGGGGTACAAATTACGATACAAATGCAAGAAACAATGTATTTACAACAAAATTCAATTTTAATTTCAACCGTGGCTTCAGTTTACAACATTGAGAATTACCAAATGTAAATTACATAGAATATTTTAACGTTTTGCATTTGACAAATTATTAAAGCAGTAAATGACTATCGTTAATATATGTAGCTGCTGAAATAATAAGGCAAAGGATTAATAGGTTGCAGTATGACTAAACAAAATGGATTCAACGTCAGCTATTCCTTCCTTCCTTTCCCTTACAATCACGAGTCACACTCGGGGTACAAATTACGATACAAATGCAAGAAACAGTGCATTTGCAATAAAGTTCAATTTTAATTTCAACTGTGGATTCAGTTTACAAGATTGAGAATTACCAAATGTAAAATGCATAGAATATTTTAACGTTTTGCATTTGACAAATTATTAAAGCAGTAAATGACTATCGTTAATATATGTAGCTGCTGAAATAATAAGGCAAAGGATTAATAGGTTGCAGTATGACTAAACAAAATGGATTCAACGTCAGCTATTCCTTCCTTTCATCGATATCTTCGTTCCACTTATCCCAAAGAGCGCAGGAAACAGGAAGTAATCCCTCCGATGGTTGTCGAGAATGTGTCCGGCAAATTTATATCCACAGACAACCTGTGTAACGACCGTGCAGCTAAATCACTTTCCACTGAAGAAAACGAATTACACGGTCATCGAAAAGAGCAATGGTCCTGAAATCGGTTTAACGGTTTCCAAGGCACGTTCCAGATTATTAATCCTATCTTCCTTGTTGTGGAAAGTGTTCACGATGGGAATGAATTTGATACGTCGATTGCGACATTTCTTAGAGATTTCGGATCATTTTTTTAAGTGTCGTACAAATCCAAGGACTTTGTTATTTTGACCATTTAACTGCAAGTGTATATTTATAAAACTGTTCTAAATTTCCTTACTGGAAAAAATGTAGGGTAGATCGAGGATCATTTTCTGTCCGATAGTGAATTAATATTGGGTTGTCCGGAAAGTTCGTGCCGATTTTTAAGGAAAATTCAAACACAACACATTTAAATTTCCTTGTACATTTATTATATTATATATGTAGGAAAATGTTTAGTATTGCCTACTGGATTTGCAGTCGCAATACAGGGAGGACACGTAACGCGGATGTGAATCATTAAATGAACTTTAATAATAAAATATTGTAGGAATTTTATGTTGCTGGCGGGTGTCTCAATAAAGACTCATCAATGGACACTGTCCGATGAACAATAACTATTTATTGGCTAATAACTATACTCAATATTACAATGCTCGCTCTCTAATTCTCTTTACTCGACTCACTCTTCTCGACTCTCGACTCTCGACCCTTCTCTGACTCTCCTTGACTCAACTCTGACTACTCTCTGACTAACCTCCACGCGCATTTTCTCCATTCATTTATTCCCTGATTCTCTCTTCTTCTATTTCTCAATCTCTTTCACTCTGCTCAAGCATTCCCAGAAACTCCTCGGTCACACGATATTCCCTATCACTCGATTCAAATACTCTTTTCTCACACGTCTATCGCTCGGCCCAAACACTCGTCTCTCGCACATCTATCGCTCGGCCCAAACACTCGTCTCTCGCACCTCGATCACACTGTCCCAAACACTCTTTATTCACACCTCTATCACTTCAGATTAAACATTCACACCTCAGACTTACCATTCCCACAATATAAGAAGATATAATTACACAAAACGAATGTCTCTCGCAAATCGCCGTTTATTACTCGCTCGCTATTTCGCTGGTTAACACTCGCTCGTTATTTCTCTGTTCACGTCCGGACGCCTCAGATCGAACTGCACTCGTCTTGTGTACGAAAACAAAAGTCGATCGCATGGAAGTCTATTGTTACAGTTTTCAGAAGCGACGTTCGACGCAGGACGCACGCTGGGCGCACGTGTTCAATTCCTACATATATGTTCCATTTTGTTCAGATCTTCCGTGCAAATCTGGGGACGGGTATACTGAGAAACGTAAATTATCTACTTTTATTGCGCTCCTCTAATTAACACGTTGAATACCGTCGGGGTCAACGGTAACCGGCTCTCAACTTGCCAGTGACGCCGTGGAGGTCGTCGGTGACCGGCGATGCTGAACTTATAAAACGCATAATTCAATATTTAAATATTTTAACTATGTTCAACTTTACCATCGTTACTATAATGATATAAAAAACACTGGTATGTGATAATACACATAAAAATATTGGGTTGTCCGGAAATTTCGTGCCAATTTTTAAGGAAAATTCAAACACAATACATTTAAATTTCCTTATACATTTATTAAATCGTATATATTCCATTTTGTTCTATAACCTTTCTCCATCTCTCGCGTAACTTGAATATCCCATCCTTCGAAAACTTCTTAGATTTTTCGGCGAAAAACTTTTCCATATTTAACACTAGAACTACCGTACCAGTCAAAATGACTGGTTCGTAATTGGTCATAGAAATTTTATAAATTTACAGTAGCGCATTTTTAAGGATTTTCTATAATTTTTTAAACGAAATATGCACAAAGAATTATTACCCCTAATATAAATATTTTTTCAAATACTTATCATTTTTATTTCTTTGGTACAAATAAATCTACTTCAATCGCCGGTAGTTCTAGTGTTAAGTTGTGAGCTATGATACTAGTTAAAAAACATTTGGTCCTAAAATGATTCAAAATTGAAGATGAAAATTGTAAAGACCTGCGAAGGAAAGTAATATCTCTGTTTATTGTGATTTTAATACAACTCATTGATGAATTATAAGGTATTATTTTTTGAAATTGATACTGTCAATCTTCGGAAACCAACGACGCCTGAACGAAATTTTCAACGTCGGTCTGCAGGGATTTTGTTAACGCGTTAACAAAATAAACCTAGTATAAAAAATCACAGAAATAAAGCACTCATTAACAGAGATACTATTAACCCTTTCGGTACTACGGGCGACTATAGTCGCCGTTCATAAGATGCCACTGTGATACTACGGGCGACTAGCCGCTCTCCACAAGTATCTCACTCTAGATGTTAACTCCCACTAGATAATTTAGAATACAAAATTATTCTTAACCCTTTGACTACTGTTGACGCCTATTGGCGTCCGAAACATGTTGGCTTCCCGGTACTGTTGGCGCCTATTGGCGTCCGAAACATATTATGTTAATTTTTGGTTTGACATCTTAGACACGTCATCCGCTCCTAGGGGAAAAAAGTGAATGACGTGTCTCAGACGTCAAATGTACCCAATGGGTTAAGAAAACGAAATATATATATAGAAAAAGATTATCTATAATGTCGGCGTAATTTCGAAAAATTAAGTTAACACGCCTAATGTACAAAGAGGCTGCGGGACACTGTAGGAATTTTTAAAAGTCAAAATATAAAATCTTTGAATGGCCGCATAAGAAAGTGTGGCAAACTGCGAGTTACTCATCCCTGTTTTAGATCTGTGGTATTTGTAAACGGTGGAACAAAGTAACTTTTAATATTTCTTTATTATACTATCTGACACTCGAAAGCACGTCTTTACTGTTGAAGAAACCTTTTAGAATAAATCCACGCATCCACAGATCCTTATCGGTCCTGGCGCTATTTAAACGAAAAGTTCAGTATCGGTCCACAGGGACTGACACAGCGCTTGACGCGTTAATGAGCTGGAAACGAATGGAAATTAATATCACATGCTAGCTTCTATCGATGAACGATATCGCTTTTGTATCCACTTGGCCTGAAAAGTGACGAGGAATTCTACACTTGTGTAACAATACGTCCGTTTCAACGATTGTTGACAATATGTCGGATAGAATTGTACAGCCATAGTCGAGCTTGTTCCTTCACCAACAGTTGTGAACGAATCCCTTCGGGGTATAAAGTATTATCGGAACAATCTGGGAATCGGATACGTGCTGCGCCAGGAATTTATCCGCACGGTTATTTGCAGAGAAATATTTACGGGGATTTATTTTGTTTACAGAGCAATGAATAATACCGTGCACCATGTCTCTGCAGCTAAACTGTCTTCTCGAGAACCTTAACGCTCTACCTCGAGATTTCTTCCTTTGTCAATGAAATTGTCCAATTTTTTCTGTCCTGTACGTGTCAGTGAACATCTCTTACGTTTTAGGTCAGTGCATATGAAATGTCTCCCCGAAGTTTGAATCTGACAAATTGTTCGAAACCAAGAAACTGCGAGAACTGCGTTCGAGAAATTTTTGAATCCTAGAAGTGATGGCTTTAACACTAAAGTTACCGAAGCGATCAAAATGAAAAAAATGGGTTGTAATTTCTCGTAGAAATTATATGAATTTAGAACGATTCAATTTGAGGAATTTTTTGTGATTTTCTGTGAAAAATATGAGTAAAGATTTGTTCTTGTTGGAGGTATAGGATCGGAAGGAATATTTTTGTATAATAAATAAATTGTGATATAATAAGAAGAATTAACTAGAATACGATGACAGAGATAAGTGAACTAACTTCATTAACCTGTTAAGTGCGTTCGACGCGTGTACACGTCAGGCCGAATCTCTTCTGCAGTGCGTTCGACGTGTATACACGTCATGTAAAATAAATTTTTCTGACTAATAAAAATGTAATCATTCCTCATTTTTTGTAAAAATTTATAGTAGGACCATTTACCTTGCGTTTGATGTGTAATAAAAATATAATCATTCCTAATTTTTTATAAAAATTTATAGTAGGACCATTTACCTTGCGTTTGACGCGTATACGCGTCATCGCTTGATTTTAACTCCGTATCCTGTGGTGGCCTTTGGAAACTAAATTCCGCACTTAACAGGTTAAGTAAATACTTTTCAAATGCATGGCAACGAGAAACAAATAGCAATGCCACTCAACAGAAGGGATATTAAATCTCTTATATCTCTAACGGTTTTCCTTACGTTATTTATTTTTTTAGAATACCTATCATTTTTATTTCCTTGGATATAAATGGATCTACTTTAATCGTCGGTAGGTTTAGTGTTAACAAATATAAAAATAATGAAATTAGTTAGTCACTGGAAAATTTGCATAGAATTAAATAGAAATTAAAGTTGCGAAGACTATTAGACTAGGTTATGCTACAGTGGATCAAAGCTTAAATTAGGTGCAGAAGATTTGTTTTATTAAAGAATCAACAAATTTAAATTATTTATCTGAGGGAGCATTCATGCGTGAACGTTGCGAAATTTAGCAAATTTTATGAACTTTTTTTTGAATTGATGGAACGTCTAATATTATAACCTTTTCTCATAGTTTATTTAGCTTCTTTTTTACCATACATAACAATTTTTTAGACGAAGAGTTAACTCTTTGGGGCACGCTGGAATTAAAAGTGTCCCACCTTTTTGATGCACCGTGATCCATAGTGGGACATTTTTAGTTCCACCCTATAACAACAAATTCAATTCAAATGATTATTATTTTTTTTATGTTTTTACATTTTATGTTTTGTTGCATTTAAAAGGCAATAAAATTTCTATGCAACATGGGTCTATTTTATTATCCGAAATCCTGTGCCGCAAAGAGTTAAATTAATTGCTTATGAGTTTTATTTAGAATACCTGTAATTTTTATTTCTTTAGGTACAAATAAATCTACTTTACTCGTCGATAGGTTTAGTGTTAACAAATATAAAAATAATGAAATCAGTTAGTCATTGGAAAATTTGAAAAGAATTAAATAGAAATTAAAGTTGGGCAGTGATGGCCCATTTTTTGTTTTTTTAAAGAATCACTAAATTGAAATTATTTATTTAAGGGGGTATTCCTGTGTGGTCGTTGCGAAATTTAGCAATTTTCATGAATTTTTTCTGGAACCGATGGAACGTCTAATATTATAACCTTTACTCATAGTTTATTCAGCTTCGTTTTCACCACACATAACAATTTTTTTGACAGTTTAAATTAACTACTTATTAGTTTTATTTGGATCGCAATAAATACGTCTTTAAAAATCGTATCTTGTTGGCGTAGGTATTGAAACTTTTAGAATGAACTAAAATTAAAAAAATCAAGAAGATTTTCAATCGGCATCTTTGTCTTCTCATCCGTACAAAAATAAATGCTTTATATTAGAGATAAACAAAGCTACGAGTGCTTAAATAGAAAATTCTGAAATTGAATTCCTTCCCAATATTACGTAAATAAAAAAAAAAGCATATTTTTATGTAGAGTTTATAATATTTTTTTTTATTTCCGAATTACCGAAATTTTGGTACCGACAAGAGTTAGCAGTATCTGGAATAACCTGTAAAAGTTTCAGTCCAATTGGCCACGTAGTTTTTGAGGTTTTATTTACGCTAGGTGCAAAACTTACGTTTCGAGAAAAACACGTTAAAGTTTTATGAAGAAACCAAATAAAACCTGTAAAATAAAAACTATCGAACTTACTCTCCGACTTTGAATCTCCGTTGCTAATTTGGAACTAATTGAGCTGTTATCTCATGATTATATACTCTGTTGTACAATATCATGCATACATTTTTTTTAACCAGTTAACTGTGGCGTCTCCGTTTGAGAGCGCGCAACTACGTGTGTCACGGAAATCGAGAGATGACAAGTATACTCGTGAATCACAGAGTAAGTGTCGCTGTTAAAATATTGGATCAAAAAGATGGGTTTATTTTATAAAATTGCCAATTTTATTACTAATACTTATTTGTTTGGTTAACATAAATATATATTGCATACATATTATTCGAAAAACGCAAGAAAAATTAAATGCGTATAAAGGTAAGAATTTCGGGACAGCAGCTATCAATGGGCTCAGCGCCTGGTTGGTGTCACGCATTTGTCCCATGGCTGATCATGCCTGAAGGAACCCTATTATAAATCAACTTTACGACTTTTGACTTTGCCCCTTTTAGGCTAACATCTAAAAAACATTATCATCGCACATAAATAAATTCGTTATGCGAACTTATACGCTGTTTCAGCCTGTGCATACGGGAACGCATGAGTTTATCTTAAATTTTCCATATTTTTTATTTATTTGTTTCACTCCGGCCTGGTCTCAAAATATTCTAAACATCTTGAAATTTGAGAATACGTTTTGTTTTTCTCAAAAATTACAATTTAAATGGCCAATGGTCACTACTTTTTACGAATGACGAGTATACTCGTCATGACACAAAATTCTGCAACTTTTCCATGGCGAGAATACTCGTCAATCACAGGTAATTGGTTAAATGAACCTTATACGTATATTCACGCACTCTCGAATGCACGAAGTGAACTATAGCTTCCACACGTTGTTCCGATGCATTGTTCTCCTAGAATCGTCGTAATTCTGTAGGAATGGTGAGTCTGAAGCGAGTGTTTAACGCATAGGTGGAGAACGTTCGGTCTCCGTGAGATTCTTATTTAAATTTATTCAAAAATACTTCTACTGATATTATTTTTACTTGAAATGGTGTTTAAATATGTAGTTGATGGATGAATATTTATATATCCGCTCAGTGCAAATGTTCGTGCCCGATTTCGACAGATGTGATTAAATTAACCCTCTGTAGCCCGAATTTTATCTGCTTATCGGAGAAAAAGTTACGATTGATTACAATTTTTCACTTTGATTTGAAAATGTTTTACGTAATAATTACTATAGATGGATCATGGTGTCACTATAGTAATACAATAATCAAATTTAATACTGCAGTGATAACTAAAGAAAATTAATTTTTTAAAATATGGATACATCAGTTTGTAACTTTTAAGTCACACGGTCCCATAGAGGGTTAAAGTGTTACTCTAAAAAATTATATATTTTTAAATCGTGTAAAAATTTTTATTTCGTTTAATTAGTAGTTACCAGAATTAACTTTCATATTCTAAGGTTTTTGAATATGCTCTAAAAAAATGACGGTCAGGTAAATTATTATTGGAATATGGGTTCTTCTTTTTTCTATTTCTTTATTATACGGCTGACAACGAATGTCATGACGAGTGGAACTCGTTGTTATTCATTTCGCCCTGAAATTACCACGATGAGTTGCACTCGTCATTAGAATTAAAAAGAAAAAAAATTAACAATATAATTTAACATACAATCTTTGTTAAAATGATTAGAATGAAATGTCTGCATTAGAGGAAATTTTATAACGAATCGACCTGAATTCCCAAAAGAAAAATTGTCGTCCACTTATATCTAAGTTGTATTTTAAGTGTCCAGATCTTTTGACTTTCTCAGAATACATCTATCAGTTCTATTATCTTTGTTTATACAAAGATATTCCTTAGAACAGTGAAGCGATATTGTATTTTTACTATTCTTAGTAAATTCTAAATTCCCAGACCTTTTGACTTTCTCAGGACACATTCAAGTCACACGGTCCCATAGAGGGTTAATTATTTGCAAATGATGTTGCTCATGCAAACCGCATAGCAGATCAAAAATACGATATTCGATTGTTATTCTAACGGCAGTCTTTTGTTTCTTTATAGTATTTTATAGCAGAAAAAGACGAGTTAACTCGTCGCGCGAATTACCGATACGTTGGACGTAACAATTTATTTTCCGAAGGATTAGAAAGACAAGATCATCTTTATATCTCGTAAACGAATAGGTTATTTAAAAGAACCGATTTTGGTGTTACATAGGGTGCTTGCGAAATTGTAGTACAATCGCCAAGGGGATGATTCCTCGTATAAAACTGAATAAAAAATATTGAATGAAGTTTTTTTTTCATACGGAGCTTTATTCCACTGGAAACTGAATTTGAAATCTACTTTGTTCGCTTGATCTAGCTCGTAACAGCCACCACCGTTACATTTGTACACGTACACACACAGGGTCGCGCACACAAAAATGACACTCGTTAAATGAATAATATTTACACGAATGCAATTCCTATATCCCTTTATTCTGCGTTAAAGAACACAAAGCTTTTTAATGCCCCAAACAGTTTCGTCGATACAGTTTGTCCTAGTTTAGCGAGGCATTTCGTACAATTTGCCTGAACAATGTCCGTACGTATAACATATTGTGCGCTCAAAGCGGCGAAATACGAACAATAACAACTGATTAATTAAGATTTTTCGTATCGGCTTACGTTATTTAATTATAATCGGATTCATATCGTTTAGGAATTATAATTGTGCTCCCACCAGATTGAAAATGAAAGTTCGATTATCGCGCGAAACCTTTTGTGAAAAACAGATGTTTAATTACTACCTTTATGGAGTATTAACCATTTTGATACAGCTGCATTTTCAATTTCTTCATTTAAACCGTATTTACTTGGGAATAAAAGACCATTGTTACGTTTCAACTAAATTCAGTGGGCTCGGAATGTAGCTGAAATATTCGTTAACATTTCTGCCAGTTCTAAACTTGTATAAAATATAAATAGCCACGAGTTGCACTAATTCTATTTGCAACTTCAAGTAGTATTGCCCCCTAGGCTCTGTGATCTTGTTTGCTTAACTACAATTGGTGTGAATTTTACCTGGAGGAATAAACAGTTTGGTTGTATTTAATATTGTTCCGACTTCTTTACTAATTCTCCATAAATTGCTATTTTCATAATTTGAAGCTATGAGAGTGGTTTTGTCGAGTTGTTATAGGAAATTGTGTCGCGTCGCGAGGATTATACATTTAACCTTTTCGTTATTACGGGCGACTATAGTCGCCCTCCATAAGATGCCACTGTGATACTACGGGCTACTATAGTCGCCCTCCATAAGATGCCACTGTGATACTACGGGCGACTATAGTCGTCTTCCATAAGATGCCATCGAAGTACTACGGGCGACTATATTCGCCCTCCATAAGATGCCACTGTGATACTACGGGCGACTAGTCGCTCTCCATAAGATGCCACTGTGATACTACGGGCGACTATAGTCGCCCTCCACAGGATGCCACCGAGATACTACGGGCGACTATAGTCGTCCTCCATAAGGTGCCACCCAGGTATTACGGGCGACTATATTCGCACTCCATAAAATGCCACTGTGATACTACGGGTGACTAGCCGCTCTCCATAAGATGCCACTGTGATACTACGGGCGATTATATTCGCCCACCATAAGATGCCACTGTGATACTGCGGGCGATTATAGTCGCCCTCCACAGGATGCCACCGAGGTACTACGGGCGACTGTAATCGTCCTCCATAAGATGAAACCGAGGTACTACGGGCGACTATAGTCGTCTTCCATAGGATGCCACCGAGGTACTACGGGCCACTATGGTCGCCCTCCATAAGATGCCACTGAGGTACTACGGGCGATTATAGTCGTCTTCCATAAGATGCCACTGTGATACTACGGGCGACTATAGTCGTCCTCCATAAGGTGCCACCCAGGTATTACGGGCGACTATATTCGCACTCCATAAAATGCCACTGTGATACTACGGGTGACTAGCCGCTCTCCATAAGATGCCACTGTGATACTACGGGCGATTATATTCGCCCACCATAAGATGCCACTGTGATACTATGGGCGACTATAGTCGCCCTCCACAGGATGGCACCGAGGTACTACGGGCGACTATAGTCGCCCCTCCATACGATGCCACCGAGATACTGCGAGCAACTATAGTCGCCCTCCATAGGACGCCACCGAGGTACTATGGGCCACTATGGTCGCCCGCCATAAGATGCCACCGAGGTACTACGGGCGATTATAGTCGTCTTCCATAAGATGCCACTGTGATACCACGGGCAACTAGCCGCTCTCCATAAGTACCTCACTCTAGACATGCAGTCATAGTATTTTATCCCCTTTCGGACGTATTCAATTTGGACATGGGTGTCGTACTGGTCGGAATTAATTTCCGGAGAAAGAGCAGTGATATAATCGAATTGGGACCACTACAAATTTTCAGCATTTTTCACGTTTTACGTACAATTAAAAGGCCTGTTCAAATTGTAACGATACAATTTGTTAACTACTAACATAATACACTACTAGTGTACATAACGTTATTAACACATGTTAATATTTTGTATTTCCACCCTTTGCTTTGTTGACAGCTTGAATCCTTTCCGGCGTGCTCCGTATACATTGCTCGATCATATGCTTTGTTTCTTCAATTTCTGTAATTTTTGTTCTCAACTCGGATAATGTGGTGCTTGGAGAGTCGTAAACTAGTCTTTCGAGTAGGCTCCAGACATTTTCTGTGGCTTTCGAGTCGGAAGAATTGCCTGGCCATGGGAGCAAAGAGATGTTTTTGGTTTTGGAATTGCACATCACCCACAGAGTTTCATTATTATCACGATAGTAACAAATCAGTTGCTATGTATACATCGTTATGAACGTATTTAGTAATAATTTGAACGACCAAAGACAGTTTTCCATATACGACATAACGTTGTAGCCATAGAAGTGAAATTTTCGTACGTGGTCCTAATTCGATGGCCAGGGATATTTGCCGATACTCGTCCGCACAGGATTAACCCTTTGCGGTCCGAGACACTTTCGACACTTTAACTTAACTAGTTCATATTCAATAATATACTTTTAAAAACTGTCAATAATTTGGCTGAATTTTCACGTTTTCATTGCCAGTAAGATATCTAGATAGAAAATTTTCTATCAAATAACATTTTAATGTAAAAGAATATGTTTCCTATCCCAAAACTGAAAACGATGGAACAAAGTAAAATGTCGAGTCTGTCTCGACATAAGATCGCAAAAGGTTAAATATCCTGTCAATTTTCTTATTAATTCAAAATAAATATTCTAGGTATCAACGGCGATTTCTTTTATTCTGATAGATTTTTCAGTAACAAATTTTCTAAGGTAATATAATTGTGCAGTATTTGACTCGCGGTGCGATGCGGCTGTGCGATATCGCGAATCTACTCGTTGCGCTTCCGATAAACTAATACTGGAAGCGCGGTTTCTTTGAGATGGTGTGGGTGATGAACCTAAATAAACTCACTGAACTCCTATGTATATCGTTCCATTAAAGTTTAATAGCACAAGTGATATACGTGTGTTAAAATTAACCCATTTGCATCATCGGTCTACTTCGGCCGCCGTGCTTAAAAATCAGAACCGAACAATGGACGACTGATCCATATCATCGCGCGCTTTTGGACATATGGGTGTGAAACCGACGTTGAAAAAATTTATGGATTTAAATCACATATTCATTTTCTGTCACATCTGAAGAACATTTAGCAACTGGTAATAAGAAACAGAAATTATAACAAATAAAAAACTTATAAACAAGTAAGAAACAGTCGCATGTTCGCGGAATATACCGCGCTTGGTGATAGTAGACAGTCGCGGCTTGCGGAATATTCCGCGCTTAGTGATAGTAGACAGTCGCGGCTTGCGGAATATTCCGCGCTTGGATGCAAATGGGTTAAGACGATGATGCTTTTTGTTCTGTGTTCTTTGGTTTATTGTGATGTTAGACTCCAAATACTATTGGGTTCTGTTGTGGATTGGTGGAATTTGAACAGGAAAGGTAGGAAGGAATCGAAAATGAGGAAATATAACTGACGGTTGGTAAAGGTGATGGAAGAAGGAAATGAGGGTGGAAGGAGCTTGAAAAACTGGAGGGAATTGGGAAAAAACCGGAAAGGAAAGAAGGGTGGTAGAAGTGACCAGGATGAGGAATGTGCTATTTTTTTTTACGGTACTTTCTTGATTCATCGATGATCAGAGTGCTTCAAATATTTATAATTGTAAAAATGAAATGAACATTGATATGAATTTTGAACATTATTATCGCTGTTAGAGAATTCTTTGAAATAAAATGTGTACTATTCAACAATTAAAAATTTTTATCAGAAGATCAAAAACGAGAGATTCATTTTTATCGAATATTTTATCTACCGGTGTCGCGTCTTCCGCAAAACATGTGATTTCGACGTGGAAGTCAACGTGTTAACAGTAGGCGTAATATGTCGAAGAAGAAAGAAAAAAACAAAGTAGGTTATAATGGAAGATAATAAAGAACAATTTGTTAAAAATTTGAACAAAAATTGAATGTTACAAGTTACCAGTAAAAGAATGAGTAAAGACGTGAATTCACGTCAGTCGTCACGAACGTGTCGATATGTAAATTCGAAGAAAAATAAGATTACATAGAAATCACATAAGTGTCTAAAGTTGCCCTACTGCCGCCAATCGATCAAAAGAACAAAAATGACACGTATTTGAAAAAATATACAATGCCAGGGACACAAATCTTTATTCACATTTATTACAAAAAAATCACAAAAAAATTTCCTAAAACGTGGTGTTTTTAAATAAATTTATACCATTTTTACGAGGAACTAATTATTTTGACCACTTCGATCATTTTAGCGTTAAACGAATCAAGCAGTGCAGTATAACTATAAATTTTGGATTAATCTATACTTTTTCTCTTCGGAAAAACCTTCACACCTGGACACCAGGCGTGCCTGACCCAACGAACGGGACCAGATATCGTTATATTTCACACAATGGTACAAAAATTATAAACATTTTCCCAGTTTCAGCAAGTCGACACTTCCCACCCTCGCTACATTAGACACACCCATAGCAAAAATCCGATCCACACACAGCTAGTCGAACACTTGGGTCTAAACTAGGAACTAGTCGTACAGCTGTGTTAAAACATTTGCGCGCAATAAATAAAGTCAAAAAATTGAACGCAGCTGAACACAGACTAAACAAAAAACGCCCGTTTCATACTTTTTAACCTAATATTTTGGAATAAAGAATAATTACCAAACAAACTCGTCTATGGCGTTTTGTTGAAATATAACAAATTCTAACTATAAAATTGATTTTTAAATTGCTATAATTTTTTTAAAAATATAAATTGCCAGATCTCGATTTTATAATAAATGTTTGTTCAATGACAATGGAAAATATCCTGAAGGCAAACGTTGTGATATTTTCCTTCGAATTTGGAAGTTCGATTTGGTTTGCGTGTTTGAGGAACACCCTGTGTAATTGGTTCCGAAGTCTCAATCGAAACTCGGTCAAGAGTTCTACTTGTTAAGGCTTTGAATACGACTAGGTTTACACTTCAGTGGAAGAGATCGAGATTACGTCGTTTTGTAAACTGAGAAATGACAGTAATTGCAAGTAACATGGCACGAGTGTCATGAAACTAAAAGGTGTATTCTACACCTTAAGTTTAAGAAACTCATCCTGATAAATGCTTATTTAGATCTCTTTAACACCGAGTTTACGGGCATCGATTGGATCATTTTAACGGGTACATTGAAAAATAAATTTTTTGTAGTATTATTAGTTCAGTTTACTTCAATATTATACTTCAAAATTAATTTAATAATTTTGAAGTATAATATTAATTCAAAATTAATATAGAAGTATAATATTAATTCAAAGTTAATATAGAAGTATAATATTAATTCAAAGTTACTATAGAAGTATAATATTAATTCAAAGTTAATATAGAAGTATAATATTAATTCAAANAAGTTACCAGTAAAAGAATGAGTAAAGACGTGAATTCACGTCAGTCGTCACGAACGTGTCGATATGTAAATTCGAAGAAAAATAAGATTACATAGAAATCACATAAGTGTCTAAAGTTGCCCTACTGCCGCCAATCGATCAAAAGAACAAAAATGACACGTATTTGAAAAAATATACAATGCCAGGGACACAAATCTTTATTCACATTTATTACAAAAAAATCACAAAAAAATTTCCTAAAACGTGGTGTTTTTAAATAAATTTATACCATTTTTACGAGGAACTAATTATTTTGACCACTTCGATCATTTTAGCGTTAAACGAATCAAGCAGTGCAGTATAACTATAAATTTTGGATTAATCTATACTTTTTCTCTTCGGAAAAACCTTCACACCTGGACACCAGGCGTGCCTGACCCAACGAACGGGACCAGATATCGTTATATTTCACACAATGGTACAAAAATTATAAACATTTTCCCAGTTTCAGCAAGTCGACACTTCCCACCCTCGCTACATTAGACACACCCATAGCAAAAATCCGATCCACACACAGCTAGTCGAACACTTGGGTCTAAACTAGGAACTAGTCGTACAGCTGTGTTAAAACATTTGCGCGCAATAAATAAAGTCAAAAAATTGAACGCAGCTGAACACAGACTAAACAAAAAACGCCCGTTTCATACTTTTTAACCTAATATTTTGGAATAAAGAATAATTACCAAACAAACTCGTCTATGGCGTTTTGTTGAAATATAACAAATTCTAACTATAAAATTGATTTTTAAATTGCTATAATTTTTTTAAAAATATAAATTGCCAGATCTCGATTTTATAATAAATGTTTGTTCAATGACAATGGAAAATATCCTGAAGGCAAACGTTGTGATATTTTCCTTCGAATTTGGAAGTTCGATTTGGTTTGCGTGTTTGAGGAACACCCTGTGTAATTGGTTCCGAAGTCTCAATCGAAACTCGGTCAAGAGTTCTACTTGTTAAGGCTTTGAATACGACTAGGTTTACACTTCAGTGGAAGAGATCGAGATTACGTCGTTTTGTAAACTGAGAAATGACAGTAATTGCAAGTAACATGGCACGAGTGTCATGAAACTAAAAGGTGTATTCTACACCTTAAGTTTAAGAAACTCATCCTGATAAATGCTTATTTAGATCTCTTTAACACCGAGTTTACGGGCATCGATTGGATCATTTTAACGGGTACATTGAAAAATAAATTTTTTGTAGTATTATTAGTTCAGTTTACTTCAATATTATACTTCAAAATTAATTTAATAATTTTGAAGTATAATATTAATTCAAAATTAATATAGAAGTATAATATTAATTCAAAGTTAATATAGAAGTATAATATTAATTCAAAATTTCGACTATAGTCGCTCGCCGCGAATCGATTTATGCACACTACGAGCGACTATAGCGAAAAGGATGAATAAAAAATACATACTTGTCTCTTGAATTAATAATTAACCGTCTGCACTCGAGTAGAGATTTTTGGACAAAACTTTTAACTTTTTTCTAATTTAACCCATAAAATTTAGATTTTTATTTCTTAATGATATTAAAGTAGAAACTGGAATAAGTATCCCAGAATTTTTTGAAAGTCGAAAGCAGTAAAAAAAAACGACATAAACGACCCGGTGTACCGACGGAAGGAATAAAAGGTTAAGTTAATTAGCAAAAACTCTTCCCTTTAACAATAATTTTATATTAAGAAGTAAAAAATAATGTGATTATTTTAGAAAAAGAAATATTGTTTTATTTATTTTCAGAGCTTTGATGATTCCTTTCATACAATAGTTTTACCTTTGAATAAATATTGCAAATAAACTTTTTACATTTTTTATAATTTTAAATATTGCAAATAAACTTTTTACATTTCTTATGAAAGTACAAATCTTCTTTTTATTCAAAATATTTAATAACATCATTTTGCATTCGTTCATTCCTATTCTACCATTATTCACGACCTTTCTCAACGTTCCAATAGTTTTCAAACCATATGTTTAATAAATTTGATCGTTTTTGACTTTAATAAATTTTCGACTCCGTTCTATAATTGCAAATGGTCGTCCAGAGCGTAAATAGTAAAAAAAAGGGAGAAATTTCTTTAATCTACGTATATTAGTTTTATACTTCACTTATCCTAGTATTTTAATTAA
This sequence comes from Ctenoplectra terminalis, assembly GCA_019453375.1. NCBI lineage: Eukaryota > Metazoa > Arthropoda > Insecta > Hymenoptera > Apidae > Ctenoplectra > Ctenoplectra terminalis. The sequence continues at coordinate 18,265 of SMSQ01007580.1, forward strand.
ATATTAATTAAATTTGATATTTAATATTTCCTCTAGTATTTTAAATTATTGGAAAGAATGTAATAAATAAATATGGGAATTGTAATCGAACTATGTTAATGCAAAATATAAAAATATTTACAGAACATAAAAATTACTGTGATATAAAGAAAATTTTTCTTTATTTTTTTTATTTTAAACCAACACAAATATATTTGTATTTAATATTTAACAAATTTTTATCTTTATCGTATAATATTAAAAATATCTTTACACACCACAAATTGGGGGAACATTAATATTACGAGGTAATATTGGCAATTTTGTAATTTTCTTGTTACTTTCTTTATAATTCAAGTCAAATGTAGTGTACCTAGCCTGTTCTTTTTAAGTTTCTGTTTTTAAATACTTCTGACGCGATAAAACTGAAGATTGTAAATAAGATTCCACTTATTAAAATAAATAATAAAATTAATAAAATTCTAAATATAGTTCTTACTAACTATTTCTATTTCGAAGCGGGTAAAGAACTCATTCATGCCGAAGGAGAACACATTTCCTGCTAAAGAATCTATATATAATTTAAAATTCCTGTAGAAAAATCGAAAATTGACTTTGCAAATAATACAGTAGCGTAAACCGAGACGAATGGGATCAACCTAAAAATTCAATCAAAGGAAAGATTTTTCATTATTAGGTATTAATTATGACTATAATAAAAAATTATATAGATTTTTTTATTAAATGCCAAATATAAAAGTTTAATTAATTAAAACGATTGAAGTTTATGTGAGTTACAAGGATCCGGATAAACATAAAATCAATTACATTCCGACTCTCTCGACACAGCAACACTCCTTTTCGACACGCTCGACACTCTTTTTCACACTGCCCGTTTTTCATACCGGAAAACCCTTGCTAGTCCCTCTTTCTCAAATTTCTTGAGGTACAATTAGGTCTACTTTAATCGTCGGTAGGGTTAGTGTTAATAAATATAAAAATAATGACATTAGTTAGTCACTGGAAAATTTGCATAGAATTAAATAGAAATTAAAGTTGCGAAGACTATTAGACTAGGTTATGCTACAGTGGACCAAAGCTTAAATTAGGTGCAGAAGATTTGTTTTATTAAAGAATCAATAAATTAAAATTATTTATCTGAGGGAGCATTCATGTGTGAACGTTGCGAAATTTAGCAATTTTTATGAACTTTTTTTTTTTAATTGATGGAACGTCTAATATTATAACCTTTTCTCATAGTTTATTTAGCTTCTTTTTTACCATACATAACAATTCTTTAGACGAAGAGTTAACTCTTTGGGGCACGCTGGAATTAAAAGTGTCCCACCTTTTTGATGCACCGTAATCCATGGTGGGACATTTTTAGTTACACTCTATAACAATAAATTCAATTAAAATGATTATTATTTTTTTTTACGTTTTTACATTTTATGTTTTGTTGCATTTAGAAGGCAATAAAATTTCTATGCAACATGGGTCTATTTTATTATCCGAAATCCTGTGCCGCAAAGAGTTAAATTAACTGTTATTAGTTTTATTTAGAATACCTGTAATTTTTATTTCTTTAGGTACAAATAAATCTACTTTACTCGTCGGTTGATTTAGTGTTACTAAATATAAAAATAATGAAATCAGTTACTCATTGGAAAATTTGAAAAGAATGAAATAGAAATTAAAGTTGGGGAGTATTGGCCCATTTTTTGTTTTTTTAAAGAATCACTAAATTGAAATTATTTATTTAAAGGGGTATTCCTGTGTGGACGTTGCGAAATTTAGCAATTTTCATGAATTTTTTTTTGAACTTATGAAACGTCTAATATTATAATCTTTTCTCATAGTTTATTTAGTTTCGTTTTCACCATACATAACAATTTTTTAGACACTTTAAATTAACTGCTTATTAGTTTTATTTATAATACCTATCATTTTTATTTCTTTGGGTACAAATAGATCTACTTTATTCGTCGGTAGGTTTAGCGTTACTAAATTAGTGTTACTAAATTAGTGCTACAATTAACTTTCAAAATTTGGTATTATTTTTTCCATATTTAAAAAAAATTATTAAATTCGCCTCGGTTCTGCAACACGAACAAAAATTGAGCAATTATCACAATTGCCACTCTCGGTATATATTTATGATCCTAAATAGGACAATGGTTCTTAAATTTCGTTCTTAAGCGCACAAATTGTTCGCGGATAAAAAAGTTTCTCTTTTATCTCTGCACAGGGACTATGCTTCGGGGAAGCTAACTTCAAATACTTTATGAACACACACACGCGGGCGTACACATTGTCAATTGAGTATTGTAACTTTCACGAAAAAAGTGGCTGCGATATTCTTCACTGAAACGATCTCGCTGGTCAGTGGACACTCGACGAAGAAGCACGTCACAGTGAATAGTGATGCTCGATGGTATTTTATATAGCAATTGAAAAATAGCTACGATTCATAAAACATTCTCGCAGATTCTCTGACCTAGTTCTTAGTGCCGATACAACGCTCGCGGAAAATGGGTTTCCCAGGATTTTAGGAGTGCTGGAGGAATATTTGGCGTGGTAGCTGTTGAAGAAGGGAATTGCAAGAAAGCGTATTTTTTTTTCCAACCAAGTTCCATAAAGTTGCGGGTAGAAGATAGTCTAATATACTTTTTGCGTTTCGAAGTCACGATTAATGAAAATATTGTCCTTAATTAAAGTGTTATGGCTTGTATTAATTAATTGGGAGACAAAAGTGTTCGTATGAGAGAATTCTTTATATACAGGGTGAGTCACCTAACGTTTGCGCCTGAAATATCTTTGCTGTTTTTAAAGATACCTCAAATGTCTTAAAGATAACGTTTAATGGTTCAATGGTGTTTCGAGCGTGCAAAGGGTTGTTGGTGAACCTCCTGTACGCGTGCAACCGTAATCTCGCGAACTTAATCAATGTTAACTTAATCACAATGGAGTCTATTATTGTTTAAGACGCGGAAGAATTCAATCAACTCAATAATCAAACTTAACAAAATGATTTATTTGAGTTCAATACAATAAAGAGTTACGATACGGCAAGGTAAGAGTACAGTAAATGTTGTTGGTCTAATGAAAAAAATAGTAATAGTCTGGTCTTTGGCAATTTTTTTTTTCTTTCTCTTTTTTAATTTATCGTTTATCGTCGCATCAACTACTTATGGGTTATTAGCGACTCAGAAAGGTGGAGTTACAGTTTGTTGTATAGTTTACTCTCTTTGAGGTACTGTAGCAGGTTGTTCGTGGTGTTGGTGTCTTTTAGGTTGTCCTTTAGGGATGGTTTTATCTTGAGTCGTATTTTTTGCAGTGGCTGATGATATGTTCCACTGTAACCTTGCATAGTTCGCACGTTGGTGAGTCTGCTTTGTTGAGGAGGTGTTGGTGCGTCAGTTTTGTATGTCCTATTATAACTCTTGATATTGTCACTTGATCCGATCTGGGTAGGGACCAGGTGATGGACTTTTGGAAGAAGTTGGCTTTAATTTCTTTTATGCGAGGTTTGGTTGAAGAACTCCATTCATTGTTCCAGTTTATTTTAATTTTTTCACTTAGGGTGGCGAGCGTGGTTTCCAAGGATAGACTGGTTTAGTGGCGGGTTAAAGATGGAAGGCAAAGGATAGGAAGCGTTTTGTCCGGGGCTTGCTAGTGGACTCGTCAGTAAGGCATCCTAGCAGGCCCGTGCCTTAGACGTGGGGATGTTGAAGTTAGGAGAGGGATCGGTATAAGTACTAATCGTACTGTTTCCGAGGACTTGCGGGAAAGTCGGTCTTGTAGGTCCCTCTGGTGGTGGAGCGTAGGAGGGCCGTCACACTGGTATCATAGCGGATGGAGGTGGTTGAGTTGGCTGCTTCTTTCACAGCTTCGTTTGCTTTCTCGTTTCCTATTATACCGATGTGAGAGGGAATCCATATTATTATTATCGAGTTGTTCATTTGACTCGATTTAATGTAGGCTTCTTGGCATTCTTGGATGACAGGGTCGTTTTTGTTAGCTTCTTATATCTGACCCTGTGTGGGTGGAGTTCGCTACGTTTTCCGGGGTCTTCAGCTCCATTGGTGGAGCATTGCCACCTCTCTGAGTTGTGCCAATTGGGGCACACCCCCAACCCCAAGTCAGGGGTAGGAAGAATTTTCACTTGTACCATAAATTAAAGGTCCCCAAGACTATGCAGGAAAGGCCATTCCAAGGTGTCAACCAGATGGCTGGTTGAGTGACCCTCTTGAGCATTGCCTGTCCTTGGGACCCAACAAATGGGACTCACACGATGCGAAAAATATGATTATTAAAAAAAAAAAAAATACCGTACATACTTACAATGCCCATCGTACTTATACGATACCGGTTTTTCAGTACAAATCTTGTATTAAATACGTACTTTTACGTGATCCACGTCCCAGTGACAGATTGCAAAAAACGTAAAAGTACGTTTCCCGCATACAATGTGTTAACACGTTGAATGCCACGCCAATGTTACAGGGATTGTCCGCGGCGCCACGATGAATTTTTTATTACGCGATACATATAATGTTGAAATATTATTTGCAATAGATAAGTTACAGTGCATAACCATGTTTGACATGTTAATTGCGATGGGGGTCATCGGTGACCCCCGTGGCGCTGGAGTGCGATTCCGCGCGACTTCTGAAAATATCTCAATAATTGACGATTGAAAATATGCAAACGCTGATTATTTCATATTGTTTCTTTATATTTAACAAAATGTCGTGATGCTGAAGCTGAAGTTTCCATTTCTTCGCGTGAAAGCTTGCTGAGATAACCACGTGATGAATTAAAAGCAATGCCGGGAAAAGCTCGAACGGTGCGACGATTTTGTAAAATTTGTTACCAAAAAAACTCAAAGAAGCTAGGAAAAATAATCGGAAAAAACTGTAGCAAGAAAGTCGTGATATATTATGAAGACTGTGCTAGTTCACCTTTTCTTTGTTTAGAATGCTTCAATAAGACACATCGTAACGTACGCGTATAATAAAATTATATTTCACGTATAAATGAAACTATTTTCAGATGTTTTATACTGCATTCATTTATTCACACTTCTATATCAACGATGATAATAATAAAAAATTATAAGTATTGTCATTTGTTTAAATTATATACAGGGTGTCCCAGAAAGAGTGTAAGTCTCTTTAAGGGGTTGTTCCTGGGGTGATTCTAAACAACTTTTTCCTTTGCGAAAATGTCAAATTCGGCTTTGTTAACGAGTTATTAACGAAACACACTGACCAATCACAGAGCGAGTAAGACGGCTAGGCGTCAGCGGAAGCGTTGAATTCCACGCCGCGCTTGTGTTTCTACGAGCAACTCAGGATATATCGAAGCGACTGTTGACCAATGTTAAACAAAAGTTATATCGAATAAACTAATTAATTGTTATTCGCGTGGAACAAATAAATTGAGTTTATTCGATATTCCAAATGGATAATGAACAAATCAAGGAAAAGTAATTGAAATTTAATAACGAATAGAATGCAATTCTTTTTTCTAATAAAAATTTATTCAAACAACATCAAACATTATTATTGATCATAAATCTTAAACATAGGTCTTTAATAGTGTTTAACACTGTCGTTTAATTTTATTTTTATTGCTTCAATACGATATTTAATAACAATATTGATTATAAATATTTAATAATGCGTAATAATCGTTTAATAGTTTCGCTGAGATGATTTTTTATGAAAAGTTTGAAGAACACAGCCAGGAATAAGTTACAAGCCTCGTTAAATTAGAAAAGAATAATCGAAAATTTAAATTAAACTCACCCAATCAACAAAAGATTCACCTGCTGCTTGTAAATACGCATCACTGTGTCACAGTACCGATCTTCACCCTTGACGGACGTTTCGGCTTGTGGTGTAGCGAACAGCTGATCACGAGTATAGGACACCACCGGACGTATGACCGGGTCAACGACACTAATGTTCACCTCATTACACGAACACTAACACCGATTACTTATAATTTACAACACTAAGGTGGTGAAATTTATTTTATTCATAATAAATTCATTTTATTAATCATTAATTTCATTCTGTTAAGAATAACCAACTGTCCAGATACTTACGAGCGGTAGCGTCTTTTGTCTTCGAGTCCACCGCCAAGACACAGTCTGCTTTTATCCGCAAATATAAAATAAATATCGTTCTTTCTTCATAAATCTGAGGAAAAGCGTTCAAAATGTGTGCCCATAAAAAAGAATATGGAAAACGGTGTTCACAGGCGAATCGTAAACTCCACAATCTCAGTTTCTAGATTCTACGTCACATACGCGTTTCTTTTAGAAAAATGCGGAAAAGCTAGGAAGAAACAGAAATACGTGTTTTACGTTGCGCTTCGCGGATCAGTCTGTCGTCTCCGGAGAGTCTAAATAGCAAAAGTTCTAGCTCTGCGAGTACGATGAAGAATCACAGTATATAAATCCATAAGGAACAATATTTCTGGGTAACGCATAAATTCTTTTCCATCTTTCGCCCGACCTGGATACACCGCGAACCGCGTATCACAGATGCCATTCGCAGATGAAACTACCTTTTCGCCACTTTCGGGATCAATAATTCAACGCGCTAGACGTTTTCGTTGTTTAGACAGTTTTTTTTTTTTTTTCTTTTTCTCAATGTTTTCTAAAGGATTTCAACGAAGCAAAATAAGTGGATCGGGTCAGATTTTTGTTTTGTAACTGCATTGCTTGAACATATATTTTTTATTATTATAGTGGAATCTCGGTAGCTTGGATCTCGAGGGAAGGAGAAAAATGTTCGAGTTCTGGAGCTTTTGGTTTATTGATTTTTCGATTGAGAGACGTTTACAAACAAAAATTTTATTTAGAAAGATTTTGTTCAACGGTTTCGACTTCTGAACATTTTAGACACAATTTTCACAATTTTCAACGTCAGAAAATTTACCACGTCTTCTCTTACAAGAAATGTTACGGAGTTGACGCACCGACTTTTATGAAATTTTTATACGGTATACAAATCTTTTTTTTGCACATCATTTAGTAAACTAATTCTACTAGCTTCTGAAAGAAAGTCAAGTCGTTTGATCTAAGTTGAGTTTCTTTCAGAAGCTAGAAGGATTAATTTATCAGATAATGTGTAAAAACGAAAGTCGTTTGATTCAAGTTAAAAAAGGTTATTCTATTTTATATGGTGTATGATTTTGAGTGCGAGGCACTGTAGATGTAAACTTCGACTCGTAGAGGTCAGTGTTGTTTTGAATTTGAGTTGTAGAGGTAAAATGCACGTTAAGAATTCGATAAATAATTGAAGTTAACGGAAGTTTTATTTCGACTTTACAATAATAATAATAATAATTGATAATAATTGAAGTTAACGGAAGTTTTATTTCGATTTTACAATAATAATAATTAATAATAATTGAAGGCAACGGAATTTTTATCTGGATTTTACAATAATAATAATTAATAATAATTGAAGTCAACGCAAGTTTTATTTCGACTTTACAATAATAATAATAATTGATAATAATTGAAGTTAACGGAAGTTTTATTTCGATTTTACAACAATAATAATAATTAATGATAATTGAAGTTAACGGAAGTTTTATTTCGTTTTTACAACGGAGCGAAAGGAAATAAAGAAAACTTTCCGAATTATCGTGGTTCGAGTCATGGAGGTTTCACTGTATTTAAGAAAGAAAAACGTACCTTCAAAAATTTATAATTACAGAATAATAAACAGCACTGAAATATAATATAGATCGGACTTCGTGAAATATCTACAAAATAGAAACATTATTTCCGTGAAGCTTTTACCTTTAAATAAATTGCCATGTCAAAATGAAGTGTAGGACAGTGGAAGCTGACATAACAGTGTAGACGCTAGATTTTACATCAAAATGGTACCCAGGTTGAGATACAAATAAAGTTTCCTATTAATCAATATGAAAGGAAACAAGTGTTACGAATTGTATAAAAATAATATTTCGTTAGCTGCGTTGTATACAGGGTTCGATCGAAATCATAATACAAGCATGCTAGAGGTAATTTCTTATGCAAAAAATTATTGAAATTGCGTAAAACAGTAAAGACTCGATAAGTGTTGAGAATTTGGGACCGGCGAGGAACATTTAATGGACAGGAGACTCGCTTCTGCGAACCGCTTGTATCTCGTCGACGTAGTAAACGTCGGAGTTTTCTACGAACGTAGAAAAAGACAGTTCGACGAGAAAGAAAGAGGGACTAAGAGTCGAGGTGGTCGTAAAGATTAAACGCTTACATATCGGTGAGGCAATACTAATGCATGGAACAAACTTTTTTATTTTTAACTTTTTTTTTAATAAAAATTTCACTAACATGTTGGTGAAATCTTCCTGATTAAAATGAGACCGACACGATATTGCTATGCGATGCAGGAGCACAGGACATTAGTATTCTTATTAAAGTTTGTGTAGAGTTAGGCTATATATCGACTTTTGCACCACTGAAAATGAATATTATTAAAAAATTAAAACAAAATATTCGATCGTATAGTGAACGATAGTTAGAATTTTTTACGGTATCTACAGTGACTCTTATTAATATTCGGACACTATAGTATTCTATCCATTTCTACCCTGTATAATTGATCATAATTGAATCAATGTATTTTTTGTTTTTTATTACAATGAAGCATGTATTCTTCTTGAAGATAACGCAAGTTTTATTTAGTTTGACTAAATAATTAGTCGCATAACAAATAATATATTAGGAAATGTGTTATTCATACATCGCAAAAATATTCGGACATTTAATTTTCTACAATGATTTTACATAAAAATTACATATATGTTATATGAATTTTTAAATTATCAATATTTTGTCGGGTAGCCGTTTTGTTTAATTACATGTTGTAATCGATTTGGCATGTTTGTTGTAATATTTTGTAAGTAATTTTGCGTGATACGCTTCCATTCTTCTAATAATCTTTGTTTTAATTCTTCCTTCGACGTAATTGATGTTTGTCGAACCTTCCTGTCCAGATAATCCCATAAGTTTTCAATTGGATTTAAATCCGGTGATTGTGGTGGTGGATGTAACACACGAGGGCAATTATATAATAGATATTCCTGAACTATCCTGGTATGTAGGTAAATTCTTTCTCAGCTTGAAACTTCTTTATTAACCCTCTTACTCTCCTCAGAAATAGTTATACAAATGATGTTAGCTTTTTATTTATTATATGAATATCTTAGTGAAAATGTCAATAAATTATTTTGTACTGTTAATTTCACGTTTTAAAATTAATAATAATTTGTAATACATTAAATTGCAATACAATTGGAAAGAAATTAAACATTTTACAGTATATAGGAATAGAAAAGGGGTGAGTTTTCACTTGAAGGGCGTACGAAGATTCACAAGTAATTAAAGAATAAATAAAAATTAAAATAAAACATTCAATCGTATAATGAACGATAATTAGAATTGTTTACGTTATCTAGGTAAATTCCTTCTCAACTTGAAGCTTCTTTATTAACCCTCATACGCCCCTCAGAAATAGTTACTGTTAGATAGTAGTTGTGTGTATAGCAATGCATTGTGTCTCCTACTTCCGGCGTGGCTCTCCGCACGCGCCACGGTATATGTGTAATACGATTGGACACTAATAAATAAAATATCACTTCAACCTGCTGCGCACTAAATACATCGGACCAATTTATTCACTCCGCCTAACAGTTACACAAATGATATTAATTTTTTATTTATTATATGAATATCTTAGCGAAAATGACAATAAATTATTTTGTACTGTTAATTTCACGTTTTAAAATCAGTAATAATTTGTAATACGTCAAATTACAATAGAATTGGAAAGAAATCAAACATTTTACAGTATACAGGAATAGAAAAGGGGTTAGTTTTCACTTGAAGAGCGTATGAGGGTTGACAGGAAGAAGATATGTAAAATATATGCATAATATATGTGTTACGGCAAATGTGATTAATCCAGTGATTACGTATAATTACTGGTTATTATACATAATCACCGCTAAGTTTGGTAAATGTGATGAATTCTTGAATATTTATCATATTTATTGATGGAAAGAAAGTTTGATGATTCAAATTGTGTTTTGACTAGATCAGTCGTATAGAATTCAAATTGTTTCAAATATTTTTATACACGTATATTCTATGTATATTTAATTTTTGTTTAAGAAATTGGCGACTATTTCCAAATAGGACTTGAAGTTATATAATTATACAATCGTTTATATCGTTTAACTTTACGTAACCGTTCCGTAACAAAATCAGTCAAACGTTACCAATTTTCCGGTTCTGACTGTGAAAAGGAAAAATAAAAAATCATCCATAAATATTCAAGAATTCATCACGTTTACCAAACTTAGCGGTGATTATCTATAATAACCGGCAGTTATATATGATCACCGGACTGATTACATTTGCCGTAACATATGCATGAAATATAATGCTATCGTTATCAATGTGAAAGATAGGCCGCATAAATATCATGCGTATAAATTCATGAATGTGTGTCATTTAAAAAAAAAAGAAAACAAAACGTGAGAAAGCTATCAACAACTTATTTATCAATCACTTTATGGCCTCGTTCTATACCTAATGGTCAGTCAGCCAGATATATCCAAAAAATGCAAAATAAAGAACATATTTTAAAAATCCTCTGACGAAATTTTTTATCCAGCTTCTATCTCTTTACCTATTCCCTATAAAATCTTGCATTTGCATAAACATCCTCAATCTACTTACAAGGAAACATATCGAACTGTCCGTCTTCGATTTTTATGAAACTTAGTGGATATATTAAGCAGGTGAGAATAAGGGGCACGTATTTTTTAATAGCTGCCCAATCGCAAGTTTAGAGGGTGAAATCAGCCCTTGAAGTTTCAGCAGAAAAATACTATCTCGATAACTATCATAGATAGAAGAAAACTTCTTAGGGTAAAGTTTCGTAGTTTCTTAAAGTAAACCAAATAGTGGTCACAAATTTTGCAAAAAAAGTAATTTGTTTGTGACAAAAAAATTTGTTGCTACATTATTTTAAGAGATACAAAAATTTACATAACGACAAAAAGGATCCGAAATTTCTTTCTGAATCTATTAATATATAATATGACAGATTTGCCTCCTACAGTTTTATAATTTTTCTTATAATACGCAAACCGTGCGAATCCCAATTATTTATGGCCCCGTTCAATCACTTTATGGCCCCGTTCTATACCTAATGGTCATTCAGCCAGATATATCCAAAATATGCAAACGAAAGAACGTATTTTAAAAATCCGTTGACAAAACAAATTTTTATCCAGCTTCTATCTCTTTACCTATTCCCTATAAAATCTTGCATTTGCATAAACATCCTCAGTTTACTTAGTACCAGTGTTCACTATTAGCCGTTGCAGGTAAACTTACTCCCAATACTGGACAACAATGAATCTTTCCACTTAACCGATCCCAGACTACATTTGTTTAACAACTGCGCGCTGTTAGAAACGAAGAAACGGATCCTCGGAGAAGGCAAAAAACTCAGTCGCACATAAATCTATAGAGAACAATACATCTGGCTGGCACATAAATTCCTTTTGTTCCTTTTTTCGCTACCTCTGGTGTACCGCGAACACCGTATCACAGATACCATTCGCAGATGAAACTACATTTTCACCACTTTCAGGATCAATAGTGCATCGTGGCGGATGCATCCACGTCGCGAGACCCCCGTGTCTCTTATTGTGGTTGAAGAATAGCTGCAATCCCGAAACATCCGTGGATTCTCTGACCTCTTTCAAGAGAGCCTCCGTCTCCTCCCCGATCCTCGCCTACGCCGCCCCTTATTCAACCCACTTCCTCACACCGTCAACCAGTGTTTCTCTTCTTCTCGGTGGAGCACCTTTTACTCGGCATGCGCGAAGTATGTATTTCCGTGTGCACACCGTTCAAGTACCATCTGCCGTGGAACTTTCTGCTTCCGCGTGTCTTCGCGTTTTCTGGTAATTCGATGGAACGGTAAATTGCTTTTCCTCCACTTCCTCCCACCCCCTGGTCGATATACTCTCGAAACTTTGTCGCCGCGTTATACTCCATCCGCTGAGATCCCTGTTGTCGATTCCACGATGTATGTAATGAGTGTTCTTACCTTGTTTTCCAACGGCTGTAATAGAATTACAATCCTTCACTGTGAACGGAACCGTTTCGCTGCTTGGTAACGAACGACGACGCGAGCAGTTTTTATAGGGACGGCTCAATCGGGTCTTTCGAACGGGGGATGGAAGCGGGATTAGACTCGTTCGCTTGTTAGACGAAAAAGTTTTTCATTTCGCAGGGAAACGGTTCGGTAAGGTGTTGCGCTGAAAGTAACAGGTTGGTTTTATGCTGCGCCGAACCATGTGCGCCAACTTTATTGAACGGATTAAAGAATTCTTGGAATAAATTCGGAAACTTTTCCAATTAGAAGTGGATCATCAGGGCGGACCGGGGCTAGTCGACTAATTTTTAACGCGTCCAATTTTTATTAATATGTCATTGGTGTTTTGTTGATTATTTGAATGTTAAATGTTTATACGTTTATTCAGATATATCGGTGTGATTTTGAAAATCGCTTTAACACTAGAACTACCGATGATTAACCCTCTGTAGCCCGAATTTTGTCTGCTTATCGGAGAGAAAATTACGATTGATTAGAGTTTTTTACTTTGATTTGAAAATGTTTTAACCCTTCGCACTCCGTAGGATTCTTTATCACCGAAGGAAAGAAGTTTTATTTCGAACGGAAGAAATTATTATTCCTTGTGGAAGTACTTGTTTTTATTCATTTTATAAATATCCTTTTTCCTGTCGTAAACGAAACATGAATTTTTAATTTTGTAAATCATCATGGTGTGATATCTTTGGAAATTAAGCGTAATCGTGTTGAAAACAGAATGTCTCCGTAGCCAAAAGAGCGCTAGGGGTAACTAATAATTACTGTAGATGGATCGTGGTGTCGTTACAATAACACAGTAATCAAATTTAAGAGTGCAGTGATAACTAAACATAATTAATTTTTTAAAATATAGATACATCAATTTGTGACTTTTAAGTCACACGGTCCCATAGAAGGTTAAAGTAGAGTTATCTGTACTAGAGAAATCGAAAAATATCTATAATAAGGGTAGAAATTCTTTGTGCATATTTTTTACAAAAAATTATGGAAAATTCTCTAAAATTCATTATTGTAAATTTCTAAAATGTCTAAAATTTCTATAAGAAATTATGAATCAGTTATTTTGACTGGTTCGGTAGTTCTAGTGTTAATTGAGTATAAATTTTTATTTTTATTTGTTTAGATTAATGTGAGCAATGTGTGACTTATATAATGGGTTTGGTGACTTGATACTTATTTTTAGGTATCTAAGAAAGAATAACGGTATTGATAAAAATGAAACGTTTATTTGTTCATATATGTTTTTAATAATGAATCAAAAGATAATTTGCAGGCCGAATTAGACTACAAATCATCATCTGAGTCAGAATTAACACACACGTAAAATTCTATATTTCTCATGTTGAAAATTGACTAACAAATGGAGTCAATAAATAGTTCAATAAAATGCGAAGCAAAATAAAAAAGAGACAAAACTAATATTTGGAATCAATAGACTAATAGTCAAATAACTCCGCTTGAAATTTTTAACATGTTGCACGTAAAAAATCTCTATAAATTAGATAAAATAAAATAAAGTAAATCATAATTAATGTACCGCATTTTCACAAAATATTTGTGAAAAAATATCAAGAAGTACTTACAACGAATGTTACAAAATTTGCATACGCTGCTTTTGATAATCATGAAATTTTGGTACGATATGGATCTCGAAAAAATATTAAACACGTATTTTTTCCATCGTTCACTTTGAAGAGGTAATATCAGCCCTCTAAACAAACTGTAAAACTTTTTTAACAAATTAATTTTTTTTAGATTCATTTTAAAATAATAAAATAATAAAATAAATTTTTTGTAGATTCATTTTAAAATAATAAAATAATAAAACTAATTTTTTTTAGCTTTCTATACAGCTGAATTTGGTATTAAAAAATACTATATATTAAAACTTTCTTTCTATCTCCAATAATTTTCTAGATATACTGTCAAATAGGTTTTTCACCTCTTAATTTGAAGGCTGTTATCACTTGTGTTCAAAGTGAACGATGGCTACTATAAAAAATACGTGTCTAATATTTTTTCGAGATTTATATCCTATCAGAATTTCATCAAAATCGGGGTGTTACATTTATGCGACGCCCTTTGTCAGTTTCGTACCGCCACGTAATGATAGTGCTGTTGGGTTCTCCAAAGATTTTATAATTTTTCTACCTCAAAATGTGCTCTCAAAATATTAAATGCTGGTTTTAAAAAATTCTTTGTAGTTAAAGATTGATAAAAAAAAATCTGTACTGCATGTACACCTTGAAAACACGAAAGTGTTAAGAATGTACATTAAAGCTATAATTTTTGGGTGAAATAAGCAACAACATTTCGAGTACAATATTTTTATTTAATTATTGAATACCAAAACCAAAAATTTATACATACTTAATTGTAAATATCCATTAAATACATGATTATCATTATATTATTATTTTTTTCACTAGATCTTTTTCTCTCTATATCTTCGTACTCGTTCTGTTGAAGAATCGATAATCAGAAATAGGTTCAATATTATTTGGATTTAAATTCTCCTCTACCTCCAGAAACCTGTTCAATTCTTGTGAAGTAAAGCGCTTATCAGACATGTTTCTCGACCTCACCGCAACCGCAGATAACAGAGAACTGTCTTAAGAGGCCAGAGCAAACCCTTTTGAAAGTAGCTCTTATGAGTCATCAGTGATGTCGTCTTTGAATTCGGAGCGTTACATGAAAAAGTAACGATTTTCGTTACGCAAAAAAAAAGAATGTCCCCCATCTGTAAAACACTTTCGCGTTAAAAAATTTTAATTTTACTCTCGAAAGAATTTTTACTGCTAAATCAATTTATTGACAGCTTTATTGTTCTCCTTCCAATTGTTCGTATTTCACTTTTTTACGCGACACGAGCACGAAACTTCGGTCTCATAACTTTTATTGTATTCCCAGCGATCTCCAAGATAGTACAAAGAACTAAAACTTGGGGAGTAGTTTCATCCCCCGAAACTCTAGTCATCGTCGATAGAAAAAACTAGGTATCTCGTTATTTTGTTTCTCTGTAGCTATATCAAGTTTTCTAACAATCGGTGTCGCTTACTATTCTATGTAATCGAATAATATATTTTTATTCCAACTGTTAGTGTCTTTTACAGCGAAACTTTAAGGGTTGCCAAGAAAATTTAAGTTTCAAATCATGAAACGCATCGCGCAAGTTGAACAGAATTTTAAACGATGCATTAATAAAAATACACGTTTTGTGATTCGATATTTAATCTATACAAGGTGTCCCAGTAATTATCGTTCAATTATAAACAAGGTGGAAAAATAAATGGAAAATATAGAATAAGATTTTTTCAATCTCTTCGACGTTTAAAATCACCACTAAAAAATTGTTTATCCACGGTACTTCTTTTTTTAAACCATCTGAATTATGTTTAAAGTATCTGTGATACTATTAGAAATTAAGAAGATATTTTAGTGTTCGAACTTAACCCCCTTGCCATATTTTGACGAGTCTGGCTCGTGATTACAATTTCGATCCAAACACGAACGTCACGAGTGAGACTCGTGGTCTACTATAAGTGTTAAAACAATTCACAATTTATCGCTCATGTTCAATCCAGTTAGCTTCGTATACGATAAGTGCCATTTAATGTTACTTTTAACTACAGGTAACCCTCCTACACGATTTACATTTGCTAATTCTCAGTCTTATGAATTGAAATTGCAGTTAAAGAAATTTTGTGAGTAACTGTATAATGAAGGAACATTAATGAGCTGCACTTGTTCTAAAGTGAGAACCTTAGAACATGCATTGAATATATTTCAGCCTCTAATAAATTCAGACCAAATAAAATGAAGAATTAATTATATAAATATAAATAGCAAAATTATATTGTTGTACTATGTGGAAGAACTGATCAAATTGTGAGTAAAATTGGAAAAAAATGTAGTATACAATATTGGAAACATTAAAATAGTAAACTTTATTAGAAATGTAGTATGTTCTTATTGTATTGGAACCATGATCTTCCACATTTCGGTATAAAAAATATAGTACAGGTAACTCTCCTATAACACGGTAGATTGGTTCCTAGAAAATGCCGTGTTGTGTGAAACCGTGTTGTATAAGACCCAGAGCCAGTACAAAAAGGGGGGTTACGTTCCGAAAACTTATTAAAAACAATTTTTTTTTTTTAATTCTACATAAATGACTGAATTTTTATTAAAAATATAAATGTACGTACAAGCGTGAGACACTTTTGTTTTCAGGCCACGGAGATAAAAAGAAATACTTTCCGCAGAACTGTATCTTTAAGACGGCAAGCCTCGCCGCGGCTATAGAAGTACAGTGTTGTACAAAGGTTTTTACAATTTTCTTATCGTGTTAGAGCGAAACCGTGTTATAGGATGCCGTGTTCTAGGAAGGTTCCTGAAATTTATGAATCGTGTTATAAGATGCCGTGTTGTAAGAGGGCTACCTGTATATAATTTTTGAAAAATTGGACATCGTTGAAGGCATTTTCCTCTTTATTTGGTATTCGTTGCGTTCTCCTTCAAGAAGAAGCCTTTTACGTCTTTTTAATCACTCGAGGTATATTTTTAAGCGCTCCGCGAGTTTAGTTTAGTTTCGACTATCGAGCAAAGCAAGAAGAACTTGATAAACAGAGATCGCGTGTGAAATTTACTTCAACTCGTTTTTCTGGAAACCGTGTTTTCTGAGATGGCCGACATGATATCTGAAGATCTGGCAAAAGATTAATACCAAACAGTGTTCCGATTCGAAAAAAAGATTCCCAAAGTAGGCCAAAAAATATGACGTTAGAAACACAAGTACCGTTTTAACCGACAAGGGAACATTGCACAAATGACAACTCTGCGCAAATGTTCTTTAGACCTTCCTAACAATATACTTTAAGTTTTATACTTTAAGGGAGAAATCAACCCCTTTATCCAATTTCACCCTTCTATATAAGTGTTTATAAACTGTAAACGACAAAAGATATCGAAAAATGATTCAAACAAAAGTTATACTGTCTCCTGCGGTCTATAAATCCGCGCGAGAAATTTTGCAAAAAGAAGTGGGAGAGGACTCGGTTCTCATAAAAAAATAATTTTTTCCAAAAATGTCTAAAGGAAAGTGCAAAGTTTCGTAAAAATCGGAATGTATCAGTCCGCGATATTCCCTCGTTAAAGTTGATTTGTAAAGTCATTAAATTGCTCTAAGTCATCAAACAATATTTCATCTTGGCTTTCATTTTGTTAACACGTTGACTGCCATGGGGGCCACCGGTGACCGGCGACGCGACTAATAGTAAAATACATAATTAGAGTAAATATCGATACTGATAAATTTTCAAACAATACCACTGTTACTATAATGGTTCGAAGAAATTAATGCCATAAAGGACATGCAAAAATAATTTTATTCGTACAAGGAAAATATACATATTTGTTTTCATCATAATACACATTGCATAATAAGAAATTCGTGTTGGCGCCATGGGCAAACCACGTAAAATGCGCGCGGCAGTCAACGTGTTAAGGACAGCTAACGACTTAATTTCTGATACGGATCCTAGCTATTTTTGAGAACGGTCATTTTCACATCTGGCATGTTATTAGTTTACGACTTAGAAACTGGCCAATATTTCGGTGTTCGTCGATTTCTGCTCAATAGCAAAGTGCCGTATCCAAATCTTCACCAAGAACTGACGCATGTGTACTTCAGCTGCTAACTTCTGACACCGTCACATCTGAACCTACCTGACTGGGGACTGACGCACAAACTCTGAGGGCGTAACATTGACCATCTCTCTTGACACCAAAATTTTTAACCGATTGGACATAGCATGCCTCCCACCCTCTTGTCGACGACAGGCCTAACGAGGGTGTTTAGTATTTAACCGTTTGAGTCCGGCGAAGCGCTATCGCGCTTCACTTGTCGTATGCCAAAAAAAAGGCACAGCGCGATAGCGCTTTTCTTGTTTTGTATCGAGAATGCGAAGACGCTGCTGTTGGTTCGTATACTTTACGCATTTATTGAGAGCAGTTGTAGCGATATCAGTAGCAGTTTTTATTCATTTAACTTAGTTGTGGCTTTTAACAATATAAGAATTAAAATAATATACAGTGGTAAGTAGTAACGCGGTAGAGCCTGTGAATTGTGGTACGGTAGAAAAAATGGGTCAATGTAAAAAGATAGATAATGTTTTGACTGTAATTTTTTTTAAATCATCATCAGATCTATAAGGGCAAGAGATAATTCTTACAAAAAAATTATTTATGTACCAAAAAGAGTTATATGAAAATATTTGGCCCATTTTTTCTACCGTACCATAATCCACGGCTCTGGTACATTATTGCTTACCACTGTGTGTTATTTATTTATTTGTTAATAGGAAAAATCTTTTCGTTGTTTTATAGGAATTAGAAATTGTTTTCATTTTTTTACCAAGTGTTATACCGATAATTACGAAATACACCGTGTCAAGTTCTGATTCATTGTTTCCCCCAAAAAAATACTACGCATTTCATCCCGGACTTTTAGCATATGCATAGGAAAATTCTCCCGCACTCAAACGATTGAGAACTGTCACTGTTACTATTAGGATTAGAATTGTCAAAGCATTGAACAGGAAGAATTGTAAGAACTAGGATTGAAGTGGAGATGAGATGAGATAAGAGCACTCAACATTGTCTTAGAACTAGAACTGGAACTTGTGAACTATTGAACTGTGGAACTTGTACTAACTGAACTAAATATATCAATTATATTATTATTATAACGTGTTGGCACCCTTGATGCTAAATAATCGACTCCACGCAAACTGTGGGAATCAACACATTTTCATTATTTATTTGAGAAATTTTGCTACTTTTTTACAATTAGGGTCTTTTTCGTAAGATAAATAAAAATCTGTTTCCTAACGAATTAAATCGCCAATTTTCAAATAACAAAATTTTGCACAACGGTAAAACACTTTATAAGGTACCATGCACGATCGACACAGACCTACCGATGTAATAACCGTGCCGACCCATTTTTTTTACTCTTTCCGAATCATAACATTCATTTCGCTAATCAATTGTTATAAAATAGCCAGAGTTTCGTTGCCTTAGTAACGCAACAAGAAAATCTATTTTTAATTCCTCGAGTTGTCGATTAAATCGGAAAAACATTAAAACGAGATATCTCGTGAGCCGGTCACAAAGTTCGGCTTGATATATACGAGATATCTCGTGATCCGTACGCAAAGCGTTAACAAACGAATTTTGCAATCGATCCGAACTAACTACACAGAAATTCCCAGAACGCCCACTCTTCTCTCGCGAACCTAACCCTAATCTCAAGCGCTCGAAACATTCTTCTCCGGCGTTCTTCTCGCTGCAAACATTCATACAAAATTTCTGCTCCCACAACAGCAATTTATCTAAACCATTTGCGGAGCACGAAATATTTCGTTTGAAACCACAATAAGAAAAAAGGATACAACAGCAATTCCTCTGCACCGATTATTCCCAGAGTTATCTCCGAAAGTAGAGAAGGAAAATAACGAAATACCTGTTTTCGGTGCGTTGCAGCGTTCACACGAGAATCGGTGTAATTTAGTGTAACGTTATGTAATAAGCGACTGGATTCTGTGCCCGAACATGGGATAACATCCTTCAAATCCGGTGACCTGTTTCATATATCTGTAATTCAGCACGATTTTCACAAGAAATGCTCGCACAAACTCAAGCCAGCGGACATAGGTACCTACATAGGTGCAACGAGACGATTGCATTGTACCATAGGTGTATATAAAGTTCCTTCGTTCACGAATTTTCCTTTTTCCACGACTATCTTTCTTATTTTCCCGTAATTCGATACGCCGGGAAAATTGCTGGCGCAGTTGCGGTAATGCTTTCGAACCATCGCCGCCACATAAATATTTCCATTGTACGACGTCGATTTCTTGCTCGATTATTCGAGCAGATCAACGCCTGGTAAATCGATTTTTTTGCGGTGTGGGCGTGCCTCGTCGCGACTCGCGTGCCCTGAAAGGAAAGGATTATACCGGATCGAGCGTAAATAACGACGTACATTTACTGGAAAAAGGAGTATACCCGATCGCTTCCGTTATAGAGGCTATTCGCGAACAGAACGGTATTCGAGATTCTATAGAAAGCATTTTCGTTGCGTGTATTAGAAATCATGCTACGAATAGGCTCGCGGGTACCAGAGCTGGCTGGATTAATTTTTATCTTGTAGAAATGATCGTTTAACGTTACAACTACTGACAATTAAGATGTAGTTGTTTCTGCTAAAGAAATTGAAATGGAAGGTGCATAAAATAAATATTTTGTTTATTTTTTTTATAAAAAGTCACGGGAAATTTCCTTCACTCCAAAACTTGTATAAAGAATTACTGATTTGATCGTTTTGAGCACTTAGCCAATCTGTTAGAAATAAAAGGTACACTACTGTCCATAATTATTTGGCCACCTTCAATTTATCTAACATACAAAATATATTTTAGATAAAGTATTTCGATATAATTTTTATCAGAATATTTCTATCTTACACTCGTGGAATGATCACGCTTTTATGTAATTCATATAAATTTTAATTTATTCTACTTACAATAGGAAAGCACACCGGAATCTTTAAGGGATGTTTTTATCTTGAAAAACCGAATATCAGCGGATAAAAAAAAATAGCGTGATACTTAGCTCGAGGTCCTCTACAAACCAACAAAGTTTCAAATTTTTTTTTTATTTACGTCCCTTGTTACAGGTATTTACATTATAATCTCGCTATAAATTTTCTGATCCGATTCCACCAAATGGCCAAATACTTATGGATGGTAGTGTACACCTTCCATTCTCTATCATTTCCTAATATTCTATAAAATGTATTTGTCAAAATATAATTTATAATAAAAAAATTTCCGTATTATCTTGCGTTATTTCACAGTTTTAGTCTTTGCAACAGGTACAAAAATAATGTTAATAAACGCAACAAAAGTTTTATATAGAAATTTCCACATGAAATATTATTCTACTTATAAACTTCTTTATTCGATTCCACCGAGTGACCAAATACTTATGGACAATATTGTACACCTTCCATTCTCTATCAGATCCTAATATTCTCTAAAATGTATTTGTCGAATTATAATTTATAATAAAAATATTTCCGTCTTATCTTGAGTTATTTCACAACTTTAATCTTTACGAGAGATATAAAAATACTGTTAATAAACGCAACAAAAGTTTTAAATAGAACCAAAACTTTGCACGTGAAATACTATTCTGCTTATAAACCTTTTTATTCGTTTCCACCGAGTGGTCAAATACTTATGGACGGTAGTATACACCTTCCATTCTTTATCATTTTCTAATATTCTATAAAGTATATTTGTCAAATTATAATTTATAATAAAAATTTTTCCGTCTTATCTTGAGTTATTTCACAATTTTAGTGTTTACAAGAGGTATAAAGATAATGTTAATAAACGCAACAAAAGTTTTAAATAGAACCAAAATTTTGCACGTGAAATATTATTCTACTTATGGACGATAGTGTACACCTTCCATTCTCTATCATTTCCTAATATTCTATAAAATATATTTGTCGAATTATAATTTATAATAAAAATATTTTCGTCTTACCTTGGGCTATTTCACAGTTTTAATCTTTACAAGAGATATAAAAATAATGTTAATAAACGCAACAAAAGTTTTAAATAGAACCAAAACTTTGCACGTGAAATACTATTCTGCTTATAAACCTTTTTATTCGTTTCCACCAAGCGGCCAAATACTTATGGGCGATAGTGTACACCTTCCTTAATTTTTAATATTCTATAAAATATATTTATCAAACTATAATTTATAATAAAAATATATCCGTTTTATCAAGTGTTATTTCACAATTTTAATCTTTGCAAGAGGTATAAAAATAATGTTAANCACGTGAAATACTATTCTGCTTATAAACCTTTTTATTCGTTTCCACCAAGCGGCCAAATACTTATGGGCGATAGTGTACACCTTCCTTAATTTTTAATATTCTATAAAATATATTTATCAAACTATAATTTATAATAAAAATATATCCGTTTTATCAAGTGTTATTTCACAATTTTAATCTTTGCAAGAGGTATAAAAATAATGTTAATAAACGCAACAGAAGTTTTAGACAGAACCAAAACTTTGCACGTGAAATATTATTCTACGGACAAATCTTACATCTACCGTAACATACTCGTACGTCCAGTTTGTCATCTTGCAGGAACAGTTAGCGGAAGCAGTTCGCCAAGATCGCAAACAACTTGCTGAGAATTCCTACAGCCAAGTTTGCATCCCAAAGTTCTTGCTGACCCGATCTGTCTCCGTCGGATCAGCCGTGGCTGCAACTTTTTCAAATAACTTGTTGACACTTATGCAATGGTGGTGCACACACGCGCGCGCGTGCAACTTTTACGTTTTATCGTTGCAGCCGCGACAGTTACTGAGATAACAGAATGGCCTATTCACATGCAGACAATGCAGGAGCCAACAGATGGCTGGTCTCTGAAATTTTATTCGATTGTACGACGGTGAAATAAGTTTTGATTTTGTTTCGGAGTTCGCAGCTGAATCCATTCGATGCGTAGCACGTTCTCGGCAGATATTTATGGAAGTTGCTGGAAGAATTTGAGTCAGAAAGAATATAACTTTTGTAGACGTTGAAGGACCCAAAGATGGTGACTTAAGCACCAATTAGATTTGACCCTGTCGAAGTTGAATTTGTTGTTAGTTATTCATATTTATTTTCCGCCTTTCAATCTCTTCTCGACGATAAAAACTATTTATGTATTAAAATCGCGGTTGAATAGATTTGTTTGTTAAAGAAAAAGCTAAAAAGGTTTCGGAGAAAAACTTTGCCAGAAGCTTGTTAATTTTTTTGGACAATACAAATACATCTTGTTTTCATTACAGGAAGAATTAATTGATCTTAATGAGAAGGAAAGTTGAAATGCAGCATGACAAAGGAATTTATTCCGGGAAAAAATTTTGTTCTCAATAACGCGATTGGAATAGAAATATGTTTCTTTCTTTTTCTTGTATAGATTCTCTCCAAGAAACAGTTTAACAAATATATTGTTATTTTAAGTAAAACGTTACTTGATTCTGTATTTTAAAATATATTTTATTAACAAATTTATAATTAAAAATTAGAATGAATTAAATTCTGATCAAACAAGTAGAATCGATATCAAATCTAATATTTGGACAAATTATGTTATACTTACTATAATTTAAGAAAATATGTAAGAACAAAAAATTGTAAAATAGCGTTATCTGTACATTAAAGATGGACAGAGTCAACTTTGACCCTTTCACTATTGCAGCGAAGGATTAATAGTCTTTTTTAAGTAATCAAAATTTAACATTCCCTGTATTTCTTGAAAGAATGTGAAACGTAAGTAGTTCTTTTTGGTAAAAAGGTACATTCCTGAAGGGAATAAGTAGAAACACTCTTTTTATTATTGAAACGTCTGACTTTGCGAGAAGTTATTATGAATCCTTAATATCTTTCTTGCGCCTTTTACTTGCTTCATAGACCGACTCCCTGACAAGCTCCTTTCTACTTTTATCCCACTTAAGTGTTATTGTTTTTGCATCTCGTTGCTGT
>SMSQ01007591.1:13792-35127 GCA_019453375.1 Ctenoplectra terminalis
AATATAGGTAATAATTTCATATTTTGAATATAGATAATAATTTTTAAAAGTAATTTTTCATATGTCGTTGTTTACTATTTTTACCTTTGCAAGATATGAAATATAAAATACGAGAAATTTCGTCACTCGTCCTTCTTCTCATTTTCTACTTTTTTTTTATTGTTGAATGTTTTATATTTGTTACAATATGTTTATTCGTAGCTTGAAAAAAGTGTAGTGAATTATGAGAAGGAAATTTGTTGTAAGTGGAATTTGTTTTAGTGGAACATAATTCTGGATCTAAATAAATGTATTTCATTACAGTCTTTACGATTATTGCAATATATTATAAATTATAATATATTTATTCGTAACTTGAAAAAACTACAATGAATTTTAAAAAGAAAATTTTACTACTACGCCCGTTTCTTTTTTTTCATCCTAATAATATTTCACTTTTCTTCGATATTTTCCCCTTTTTAAAACAAAGCTAAAAAAATTATTATTCAATACGAGAAATTTCTCGTTTCAATTTTCTATTAAACGTTTCCTTTTTTCAAAAACCAGGAAACTATTTCAAATAAATAAGAGCGCGATTGGGACGAATAAACCTGAAAGACGTTTCGAAGAAAGAAAACAATGAAATATATTACTAAAGAGAGATATAATTTCTCTCCTAACCCAGGCTATCCTTACGAAGCAATAAATCCTTGGAACGACGGAAGTAGGATCACTTACGTAAGGTCATATAAGTGCGTCAGGAATGCGAGTCCTTCGATGAGAAGCACGAACACGCAGATTAACCCGCACGTAGACGAGTAACCTGTGCGACACTCGGTACGGTTATGTAATTTATTTTACGTTCGTTTTAAAAGGCAATTCGACGGCGCAGAGATGCCGATCGTACGTATGTTTACCGCCAGCGGTTATTGATGTCGAGTTACGTCGCACCGGCATTTTCTAACCTAACCTTACCAGTGATGGCAATAATTTAATGAATGAAAGGCGAACAATTTTATCGACCAAATAAATCCTTAATTTATAAATTTACAATATTTACAATTTATAAATTCACAATATTTACAATTTATAAATTAAAAATTTTTAATTTATAATTTATGATTTATAAATCCACAATATTTACAATTTATAAATCTACGATATTTACAATTTATAAATTCACAATATTTACAATTCATAAATTAAAAATTTTTAATTTACAATTTATAATTTATAAGTCTACAATATTTACAATTTATAAATTAAGAATTTATAAATTTATAAATCTACAATATTTACAATTTACAAATTAAGAATTTATAAATTTACAATATTTTTCCAATTCATAAATTAAGAATTTATAAATCTAGAAATTAAGAATTTATAAATTCACGTCTGTTTCGTTTTAAAAATAAGATTCTTAAATTAATTGTTATCTTTATTGTCTTCCGTATTTTCTTCTTTTTTTCTTTTGTTATAAGCACTCTCCACAACGTTTTATTATTTTATTCAAATTTTAACTCTACTAAGGTCCTTGGATCTTTTTCAACCTAATCATATTTCAAATTTCTTAACAATAGAATTATCAAACTATCGAAATTACTTGTTTGCAATTTCCCATATAAAATTCTAGAAATTTAAAATGGTGCACTTTTAAAAATTCTTTTTTGTTTTTCTGTAACGAATATGAATAAACATTTATTTGCCTCCAAATTTATATTTCTTTTCGCGTACCTATTATTTTTAAATCGTTGATAGAAATAGGTATACTTAAATTGTTGGTTTGTCTACTGTTAAATAATTTCCCAATTTTCAAATAACTATAACGATGTTACTTAATACACGTAATTTCTCATTTTTATTTTGTTATAAATTTGCTTCTCTCAAAATTAGTACAATTTAAAAAAAAAATAAAAGCGTGATCGAGGTTAATAAATCTCGAAAACCGTACGAGACTTAAATGCTTCCGTGCATGGTAATTTAATTTTCATAAACTTGAGATTTCATCTTACGCGATAGGTACCGTCATATAATTATACAATTAATCACATCTTGTAACAAGTATTTTAATTTCAGTTGCAAAAATTACAAATAACGGATTGCTGGTTAATCCGACATAATTTCAAGATACCATTGGAATTCCCAACCGCGACAACTGACAATAATCGCGATATGTACCTAGTTAAAGGTAAACAATCAGATTTTTTCCACAGTGTTTACTCTTCACGGGCAATATTGAAACACATGATCGTCGCGTGTTACGTAACAGCGTAGCAAAAATATGAGGAATACTATTTTGTACAAACCAGATAGTTGTTAACACATTGCGCACGGCACTCTGCTCGCTCAATGCGCTTCCAACGCGCATTTTTGATCGCTCGAAAATAAACTTTGTACAATGCATATATGCACTTTTTTTTATTCTTCATTTTGTTATTCTTTTTTAGAATTAGGGTCTGTTTTGTGGAATAATTAAAAAATCGTTTTCTCGTGAATTAAAACGTGAACTTTGAAATACCAAAATATTGTACAGCGATGAATATAATAAATTTAAAAAATAAATATGAATAATTAAAAAATCGTTTTCTCGTGAACTAAAACGTGAACTTTGAAATACCAAAATGTTGTACAACGATAAATATGATAAATTTAAAAAATAAATATGAATAATTAAAAAATCATTTCCTCGTGAATTAAAACGTGGACTTTGAAATAACAAAATGTTGTACAACGATAAAATACTTTATAAGGTACGATGCACGATCGACACAGACCTACCGATGTAATGGCGATACTCACCGATTGTTTTCCACTCTTTCGGAATTTTTATGTACATTTATTTCGCTAATTATTTGCCGTAAGAATACGCATGGCTTGGCTATCTTGGTAACGTAACAAAAAAATCTATTTTTAATTTCTCGAGTCGTCGATACGCGCGTATGAAAAAACATTAACACGTTGACTGCCGCAGCGGTCATAGGTGACCGGAGATTGTTTCTCCTGTAGCGCCATGGTGGTCATCGGTGACCGGAGTGCTTCAAATGTTTATAATTGTAAAAATTAAATGAACATTAATAGTTAACGAATTTGTAGCATCATCATCGTTATTAGAGAATACTGTGAAATAAAGTGTGCACTATTGAACGATTAAAAATTTTTATTAGAAGATCAAAAATGAGATTAATTTTTGTCCAATCTTCTATATACCGGTGTGGTGTCCTGAGCAAAACATTTGAGCGATTTCGGCGTGGCAGTCAACGTGTTAACCCATTGACTGCCAACTACGAGATATCTCGTAGTAAGCGTGTGTACCAAAACTGCCAGCTACGAGGTATCTCGTACTGTGTGCTGCAATTTTAGATTAATTTCAAATGGCCATTTGAGTTAAGAATTATTAGTGTTTTTTTTCAATAAAAATTACTGTAAATGTCATTACAATATTATATCGGTAACTTAACACATTGTACGCCGGCCCCACGAAAACGCGGGATTCAAAGTCTATCGCTCGAGCGCCGGCCCCGCGAAAACGCGGGTTTCAAAGTCTATCGTTTGTACGCCGACAATTTTTAATTGTAAATTAATTTTTTTTATTATTAATTTTTCGTTATCGTTAAATTGCGTATAACGAGTATGCAAACTAAATTTAGTGTTTTACGATAATGTATAAAATTTTTAAATATTTTCTTCACCTATTCATTGGTCGTCAACAAGCGAATCATGCCGGCGTCGAGGCTTTAAGCGGTCGATACGGTGCCGGCGTACCGTGTAAATGTCTCAGATGCCACCGGCGTACAATGTGTTAATATTATTATATTTTGTAAAATTTCATGTACTTTTTAAAATAAAACCTTGGCACCCAGGGCAACACGCTCTAAATATGCCTGGCAGTTAATGGGTTAACCGTTTGAGTCCCAAGGGGTATTGAAAAAATACTGTCGAAAAATCCCGAACAGCGGAACCGCGCTTTCTCTAAACGAGTACGAAAAGACCCAGGCGGCGCGATAGCGCTCGTCTTAATCTATTGCGAAGAAAAAAATTATAAGTGTTACTCTCCGTTTAAATTGTTCGTAACACAAAAAATATTTTTATTTTGTAATTCGTTATTTCATGAACTACATCTGTATTATCATATACGCGTACTGTAAGTTTATAAATATTTCAAGTTTTGTTCGATAAAAATTATTGACAAGATAACGATGAAATACAAAATGTTTTATCTGTATTATTTACATTTAAAACGGGAGCTGTGCGATGTACGTGCGTGAGTAAATCTGAGCGCGCTACTTCGACAATCGGTGACTGCACCGTCAGTTGTCCACAGCGCTCGAAATGTACTGGCATTTTTCGACGCAAAATCTGAAGAGAGCGATCGCGCTGCGTGGCACTAAAACGGTTAAGGAACAAGAAATGTCTTTATCACTTTTCCGACAAATGATAGGAAAGTTGCTAGACATGAGTGTAAACATGTTAACCCTTTGTCTAATAATTTAATCTTAACAATTTTTTAAATTATTTCTAGCAGGTTTAAAATCATTGTTATACATTATTAACCGTTTGCACTCCTATGTCGAGCTGGACTCGACATTCCATGTTGCTCCATTCCTTTCAGTTTCATAATATAAAACACATTTTTATTGATTAAAAATAAATTTCATCGATTTTTATCAATGTACATATGTTACTAAACATAAAAGTATGAAAGTTAAAGGAATTTCGATACAAATTTTGAATGCAGCTTATTAAAACCGAACCAGTTGGGATAAAATATTGTAACTCACAGTGCAAAAGGTTAAAAACCTAAGAATAATTTTTGTACTGAAAAAAGATGTTATGTCAAGCGTACTTTCAATTCCATTCCTGCTCAAAGTTCGAGTAAGTAATTATTTCCAAGTGGTCGTAATAATATGATCACCCACTATATATTTCTTTAATTATGACAATTTACGTCATTTCTATGTCAAGATTGGAATATTTTTCATCCTACTACTCGTTATTTTGCTCCTCTCTGAAGCTTAGGATTTTCTTGCTCCAGTCAGACTTCTCGGTACGAGATATTGAGATTTAAATTGAAATTACAGTCTTGACGACGCTAATTATTTCTACCACGAGTGGAATTAAAATTGTACGAGCAGCTCAATAACGCGGAGCGTGCACTTTCTTGACAGCCAACTACTGCACATGCGATCATGTCAGATCTGCCTAAGGTCGAGGCAGAGGCAGTGAACTTCGTTAAGTGTAAGCCTCATATACATATTGTCATCAACGACGCTGGCGAGCACTTTACTTAACATACTATTGTACCACTTTATTAATATCCTCGGATCTTCTAATTTTAAAATACAAATATTTATTTCTCCGTAACCAACATCGTGCGTAGAAATTTAAATACGGTAAGCTTCGGGACAGCACGATTTTCTACAGCGCGCTAAAGATATTGCAACGATTTTTTTTTTATAAAGCGATTGTAATATAACGCGGTATATAATAAAATGTGGGAATTTCTTTTCGCAGAAACATTTTACTGTCTTAATGGGTAAAACGTAGAAAATAAAGTTGGATACGAGAATAGTCGTCCCAAATATGGTATTTATATTATTCGTATTATAGGAGATAAATTGTTTTATAAGGCGATTTCATACAAAGCGTATAAAACCGTGTTAATACGTTATAGGAGTTTATTATTTGTTATTTATTATGGGAATATTATTATGGGAGACTAGAATATTTACGTTTTCTCTTTTATCTTATTCCTAGTTAGCTCTATGTATTGTAGCTATTTTTTTTCTGCATATCTCACTTTACTTTGACTTTATTTCGCCACGTGTTACTCTAATTTTATCGAAACTTTTGTAAAAAAGAATTTCTTGTAATAAAAGCAAGACTATAGATAATGATCATTCCAAAGATGTTATTTATATTATTCGTGTTACACGAGGAAAATTCTCATATAATACGATTTCATACAAGGCATAACGTACTGACCATGTTAATTTTTGCGAAGATTTTTTAAATGAGCTAATATTTATTTATATAAAATATTGATTATTAATTGTATATGGTGAACATAGAATATTAACTACAGATGCAGAAACCTTGGAAATTAAAAATAATTTAATTCTTCTACGAAAAATAAATATAATTGCGATACATTAAACTCCGGTACAACGCGTTAAAAATATTGCAACAACTTTTATTATAATAATTGGATTCCCGTACAACACGCGACATAATAAAAGGCGAGAATTTCTTTTAACGAAAACATTTTACTTTCTTAATAGGTGAAACATAGGAAATAAAATTGGATATAATTATTGAAGCTAAATATAATGAAGAATATTTTAAGCATCGTTTCTCCATTTGTACGGTTCGAATTAAACCACTTTACGGCTTAATTGTTCTAAATTCGTTTTTTTTACGTCGCTTCACTTCGACTTGCTTTTTCCATCTGTTATATTAATCTTATACAAACTTTTTAAAAATATCTCTGAATAAAAGCAAGATTAAAAATAAATATCATTCCAAAGATATTATTTATACTCGTTTTAAGTATCGTTTCTCCATTTGTACAGTTTCAATTAAACCATTTTACGGCTTGATTGTTCTAAATTCGTTTTTTTTACCTCGCTTCACTTCGATTTGCTTTTTCCACCTGTTATATTAATGTTATGCAAACTTTTTAAAAATATCTCTCAATAAAAGTAAGATTAAAAATAATTATCATTCCAAAGATACTATTTACACTCGTTTTAAATATCGAGTCTCACTTCGACTTGCTTTTTCCACGTGTTGCATTAATCTTATGCAAACTTTGTAAAAATATCTCTCAATAAAAGCAAGATTAAAAATACTTATCATTTCAAAAATACTATTTACACTCGTTTTAAATATCGATTCTCACTTCGACTTGCTTTTTCCACGTGTTGCATTAATCTTATGCAAACTTTGTAAAAATATCTCTCAATAAAAGCAAGATTAAAAATAATTATCATTCCAAAAATATTACTTACATTATCCATGTTACACAAGGAAAATTCTCGCATAACACATTTCCATAAAACGCGTAACGTATTAACCGCGTTATACGGGAGTCTACGTATCGTCGAAATCAATAAAAAGATTTACCTATTATCGTTGAAGAGATTCAACTCTGTCGCGTTCGATCGGAACTTTTTCAGGGCCCAATTACGCATCGTGACAACAATAGTAACATTTATGAAGATCAAAGTCTATTTCGAGCTCACTGGTTCCACTGAAACCGTTCTTGAATCACCCTCGTATAATTCGCGAACGACAAGACGTCAGGAATTTACGAACGCGCACTGTCAAAACAATTGCGACGAATCTCGTTACAAAATATCTTCGGCTCGAATAACCGGGAATTTCAACTAACAGACCCCCGCTCGACCGTTTCGATTCCTATGCAGAATTTCAAACATCGTCGCGCTTTTGCGGCTCCAAGGTAGATTTTCTTCGATTAAAGAGGCAACTGCGAGCGAATCTTGTTAAAGAGTAGCCACGAAGGGCATTTATCGTCGCAGTGGTCGTGACCAATTCATTGTCGCTTCACCGAGAGAGCGAAAATATCGCTTCGACTGGCCATGCCTATTTATAAACCTTCTTAAGGAGATTCTCGGACGTTTTGCTTCCTTCTCTCTTTCTCTTTTAAAGCAATAACTCCTCTTTGTTCCGAACAGTGAAACCGTGGACCCTTAAAGAGAGTTCCTCGTCGAGAGCTCGAATAAGGTGGCGAACCACGGGAACCAACCCGCGTCACGAGAAACGGTACGATTGATTGTGGTATCGTTTTCAAAGTATCCTTTACATCGCCAACGCGGTACCGAACCTCGCGCAGCTTTAATTATATTTTTCTCATGACTTTTCATCCAATGTTACATTTTCCAGTGTCCTCGTTTGACTTTGGTTCTTAATTTTGTTTCGATTATTAAGCGTCAACGTGTAATTTTTAGCGTTAAATCGTTTGAAATATATTTATTTGAATCTTGTATTTTTTTTTTCTCAAGGAAGAATAGTTTTGTTGCTATGTTTCCTTTTTAAATTTCCCATGCAAGAAAAACGGTACGATTGAGTGTGTTATCGATTCCAAAGTATCCTTTATGTCGTCAACGCGGTACCGAACCTCGTTCAGCTTTAATTATATTTTCCTCGTCACATTTCATCCAATGTTACATTTTCCAGCGTCTTCGTTTGTCTTCCAGTGTTTTAGTTCTTAATTTTGTTTCGATTATTAAGCGTCAACGTGTAATTTTGAACATTAAATCTTTTGAAATATATTTATTTGAATCTTGTTTTATATATATTTTTTTTTTTTTTTTGAGGGGGGAAAAATAGTTTTGTTGCTATGTTTCCCTTTTAAATTTCCCATGCAAGAAAAACGGTACGATTGAGTGTGTTATCGATTCCAAAGTATCCTTTATGTCGTCAACGCGGTACCGAACCTCGCGTAGCTTTAATTATATTTTCCTCGTCGCTTTTCATCCAATGTTACATTTTCCACTGTCTTCGTTTGTCTTCGATTCTTAATTTTGTTCCAATTATTAGCCGTCAACGTGTAATTTTGAGCATTAAATATTCCGAAATATATTTATTTAAATCCTCTTTTTTTTGTCTCAAGAAACAATAATTTTGTTCCTATGTTTCCTTTTTAAATGTCCGATGCAATGATTTACGAGGAGGAACCAGTATCAAATCGTTGCTCTATCATCCATCGCGCGTTCTAGTTTCAAACGAAAGGTTTCCATTTGTCTTCCTCGCGTGGTCGAAAATTCAGAGTAGTATCTTGGATGGCGCGTCACCGTTAAAACGCGGCATCATTTATATTACAAGGATTACAAAAGTCAGGGGTCCATTTTTTTCTCATTTTACCTGTGAATTTCTACGCGAGGTTTCGTTTATCTGGAATACGCTTCAGAAATTGGAGACGTATCGCGGAATGAAATACTCGACGAAGAAACGTACAGATTTTACTTTTTTCTTTAAAATTTATAGTTTAATTATATATCAACAATTACAGTTTAATTTGCGTACGAAGCATGTTGTGTTTACTCAAACGTTTAACCGTCCGAATTTAATTTAAGTATTTAATAAAGTATTATTTCATATTAAATTTCCTCCGCTTTCAATTTAATTTCTTCATTCCACTTCTCCGTTCGATTCTGAGACTCGTAGAATGCTTCCGTAGGACATCATGTGTTTACCGACACTGGCGCGAAAATATAACTCGGGAAACTGTTGCAGCATCCGCAGTAACAGACCACCACTCGTCGAGCACTACTTGATGATAGATCGAGACCACAGATACAACGCAACCAGTAAATTGGTTCCTGGTGTATTTTCACTATTTCTTTTTACTATTCCTACTAATTATTTACATTTCGTAACACTGAACAAGACACGGTATTAACACGACCGATCACGAGATATCTCGTATTTTGTTTCTTTTAATCGATAATAGTGAAAAATAATTGTAAATGACAAATAAAGTTTAAAAACGACCGCTTCGTCTGAAAATTGAAACGAAGATCCCTATTTAAAAGCGTGCGAGTAAAAATTTGATTCGAGCGTAACTTTATCTCGTAATTAAAACAAAGTTTCTGGTCTTCGATGCGTTAAATTAAACAAAGAATTAGAGCGTTGTCACTTTGTTCTACAATTGTCAGGAAACGTAGATAAGCGAGAATTATTTTATCAAATTTTAAGCACTAAGTTTCGAAACACCAATGATTAAAAATTTTTTTAGATGCGACTCGGAGGATGAATTTGATTAAAATTAGGAAAATTGATGTATTATCTGGACGTGGTTTGAGAAACTTTTTTTTTTCAAATTTTAAGACACATCGCGGATTCGTTTTCCGTCACAAAGCGAAGTTTACAGCGCGATCAGCACAGCATCCACGCTACCGGATCACTCGTGAGACACTAACCGACGAGAGACAGAGAACGCAGACACGAGGTAGAGGTAAGCTACACCGCAATTGGTCGGGTTGGGAGATGGAGAAGAGTATGTTAGCAGGGTGCAGTGAAAGAAAGAGACGGAGGATAAAAGTGGACAGGGTGGGAAGTAGAAATAAGCAGGTAGTGGGAGTCGAGTAGTAGCTGGTTGCGTATACGAACCTTAAAAGCAGGTATCCACGTGGCCGGTGCCTAGTAGCGTGGGGTCAGTTCGTAGCAGGATGAAGCAGTTCCCGTAAAAATAACGACCGAAACTTCTGTGTTTTCGCTCCTGCTTCACTTTCTTTTCCTTTTTTTTTTTTATTACTCCAATTTTTTTTACTATTCCAATTTTCTAATATTTTTTACTATTTCAATTTTCTAATTTTTTTTATTATTCCAATTTTCTACTTCTTTATTACTATTCCAATTTTCTAATTCTTTATTACTATTCCAATATTCTAATTCTTTTTATTACTCCAATTTTTCAATTCTTTTTACTATTCCAATTTTCTAATATTTTTTACTATTCCAATTTTCTAATATTTTTTATTATTCCAATTTTCTACTTCTTTATTACTATTCCAATTTTCTAATTCTTTATTACTATTCCAATATTCTAATTCTCTTTACTATTCCAATTTTCTAATTCTTTTTACTATTCCAATTCTCTAATTTTTTTTACTATTTCAATTTTCTAATTCTTTTTATTATTCCAATATTCTA
Source organism: Ctenoplectra terminalis (assembly GCA_019453375.1). Lineage (NCBI taxonomy): Eukaryota > Metazoa > Arthropoda > Insecta > Hymenoptera > Apidae > Ctenoplectra > Ctenoplectra terminalis. The sequence goes on from SMSQ01007591.1 coordinate 24,446, forward strand.
ATTCTTTTTACTATTCCAATTTTTTAATATTTTTTATTATTCCAATATTCTAATTCCTTTTATTATTGCAATTTTCTAATTCTTTTTACTATTCCAATTCTCTAATTTTTTTTACTATTCCAATTTTCTAATTCTTTTTATTATTCAAATATTCTAATTTTTTTTACTATTTCAATTTTCTAATTCTTTTTACTATTCCAATTTTCTAATTCTTTTTATTATTCCAATTTTCTAATACTTTTTATTATTCCAATATTCTAATTATTTTTATTATTCCAATTTTCTAATTCTTTTTATTATTCAAATATTCTAATTCTTTTTATTATTGTAATTTTCTAATTCTTTTTACTATTCCAATTCTTTAATTTTTTTTACTATTTCAATTTTCTAATTCTTTTTATTATTCTTTTTATTGTACTATGCATTTTGGTATTCGAAAATTTATGTGACAATCAACACGTTGAGGACCGGTCACGAGATACCTCGTACAGGTAGCCCTCCTGCAACACGGTATCCTATAACACCGTTACGCTCCAACACGATAAGAAAATTGCGAAAACCTTTGTGCAACACTGTACTTCTACAACACTGGATAACACGATTTTTGTTTAACATATTTAAAAACTAAATTGCCTTAAAATAACGCGACCTTGTTAGAACCAGCAAGCAAACAAAAATTACAAATTTTTTAAAGAGGATAGAAGGTGCGAACCATCTAAACGAAGAAGAAGGTTCAGAAAGTGAAGACATCGTTCAACCGAAAAAACTTTCTCGTTTGATTGTACCGAGTAGTGACGTGGAAGAAATTTATTAAATTAAGGTTACAGTAAATAAAAATAACATGTTTTGTTTTCTTCCTTCGTTTCGTGTTACACGTACATTTATATTCTTAATCAAAATTAAGTTGCATATATGAAACTAGAAAAAAAATGTTTGTTTTTAATAAGTTTCCGAAACATAACTCCCCTTTTTGTATCGGCTCTTGGTCTCGTATAACACTGTTTCATGCAACACGGCATTTTCTAGGAACCTATCTACCGTGTTATAGGAGAGTTACCTGTATTTCGTTTCTTTCAATTCATTAAAGGGAAAAATAATTGTAAATAAAAAATACATAAATATATTATTTATAATATATTAATAAAAACGACAACTTTAGTTGAAAATTCAAATGAAGATCCATATTCGCTGTAACTATAATATAAACTATAATACACTTACTAATATTACATAAACTATAATACACTTACTAATATTACATAAACTATAATACACTTACTAATATTACATAAACTATAATACACTTACTAATATTACATAAACTATAATACACTTACTAATATTACATAAACTATAATACAAATATAAATATTTCGTAAAAGTAAGCTTGTAAAAATTTTATTCGAGCGTAACTTCATCTCGTAATAAGATTTAAAAACAAATTTCTAGTCTTTAATATGTTAAATTATAGATCGTTTACGCGAATGAATATTTTTATGGAAAACAGGTAAAAAATATTTTACAGTCTATTCAGTTCTCTTATATTCAATATTTCGAATATAAAGTCTTTCCATACCGCTAAATAAGAAAACCTTCCAAAAAAGTTGTCGCACGTTTTAAAATGGCTGCTAGTAAGATTTCAAATAAAAAATAATTCCCCAGATGCTAATATTAACACTCGAACTACCGCCGCTTAAAGTCTCTTTATTTCTACTGGAAAAAAAATCAGAATAAAGGCGTAAAAAAAACATACTTATATTCTTAACCGAAAATCGTGAAAAATCTTCCAAGAGACACCGAATTTAATTTATAAAATTTCTCCGAAAAATTAGGAACTGGTCGCTTCGACCACTATTGTAGATCTAGTGAATTATAAAACAGAATTTTGAACTCTAACGAGTAGTTTTATTTGTGAGGATACCAGTACAATGCACGGGCAATTTGAAAAGGTAATGAGGTTTCCTTTTTGATGGATACGCAACTAAATTGTCGAACGAGTTCTCGTTTCTGAAAGATTCTCTAATTTAATGCGGTACTTTCACAGAGAAAAGAAAGCATAGAGAAAAAGGTCACCCTCCAGCTGGATCCTGCAAAGAGTAACTTCTAGGATACACAATAACCGAGTAAATTGTATGGAAATTCATGAGCTGAGAGCGGTCAACGCGTTTTCCACCCTACATGTATTTTATACGAGCAACAAGAGACCAACTTGAAACCGCTCTTGATTATTTCATTTATGAAAGTTCGCGTTCGCGTCACGAGGAATTAAACTTCTTGATAGCGGTTTAAACTTTAAGAATGGGCCGTATTATAATGGAATGTAAGGATTTTTATCGTTTACTTTTAATTTCCATGTCATTGCTTGATTACATTGATTTTTATGATTCTGACGTGTCTCGACTGCAAGTCAACCCTCCTATAACGCGTTGAGTGCGTACCGCGTTATATGGAAACCGCGGTATAAGAAACTCGGATTTAACCGTACAAACCATGATAATTCGTAGCGCGTTGTATGGAAACCGCGCTATAAGAAACTCAGAATTAGTACAAATCACACTATTCGCAACGCGTTATATGGAGACCAAGAAATACAAAAGACAAGATTAAATTATAAATTATTTTTATTGAATTGAAGAGTTCGTATAAGGAAATGATAAAAAAAATGAAACATTTGTACGTTTATAAGAAACCGCGCTAACTTATAGACCTTAGGAACCCGGTACTTTATCAAACTTTTAATACCTGTTCCTACCTGCTTCGATAAATCCACGAGAAAAATACATTCTAAAGAAACGTGCGTACTTAAACCGTACAAGAGATAAAAACTCGGCGGTTATGACGATTTTTAATTTACACGCGAAAGATGAATTTACGAAGGTCCGTGCGACAGCCAATAAAAGCTCGGAGATGATCACCGTGCACAAGGGGGAATCTCGTCTTGCCGGACACTAATTAACCAAAGAACAGGGAGATAGAATTATAGTCGGGAAAGGAGACGAGAAGGATCGTTCGGGAATTGCACGTTGTGTGGGTGCATTGCCTCCTTCCACACATTTTTCTTATTCCCACGTTCCTTCGTAATGATTAGCTAGCCGTCTATCGTCAATGTACCATCTACGCGAACACTGACTAACTGCAGTAATTAACCGCGAATATTGCTCAAGGTAATAAAAGTTACGACTCGCTGTATAAACCGCGCCGCGGAAAAAAATGATTGCCAGCTAAAATCTGCCCGATCCTTGCGCCGTGTGCGTGGCAGTTAAACGGCAATCTGCTTTTAATTTATCGTGCACGATATTTGGAATACGCGCTTGTAATACGTGGACGGAACGAAAGGAATAAATTGTTGCGAGGAACGTTAATCGAGAAAAAAAAGTTAACTTTGAATACAAAGGGTGCTGTTTTATATACTTAATGTTTAACCGTTTCGCTACGGTGTTCTTCAAGGATTAATCCTTTGCACTGGAGGGCTCCGGAGAGGAGCCATTTAAAATTTGTCTTGAAACTCGAGGGCTCCGCTATGGAGACAATGCAAATAATATTTAGTTCATACCATAAGGACGGAGACAAATCATTTTTGCTGACAAATAACGATTGCGGCTCGCGGATAATGACCTTCTCGATAGCAGCAGACAGGCGCGGAAAGAAAATAACATCATTGTATGTGATTATTTTTTTTTAATCGATTATAGATTCAAATGTTGTGGTATATAAGAAAACAAAAAACTAAAACATTATTACAATGTAATAATATTACAATTACATTGTAATAATATTTTAGTTTTTTTTAAATAATTATTACATTGTATACATTGTAATAATATTTTAGTTTTTTTTTATAATTATTACATTGTATACATTGTAATAATATTTTAGTTTTTTTTAATAATTATTACATTGTAATAATGTTAGAGTTTTTTGTTTTCTTATATACTAGAACATTTGAATCTATAATCGATTAAAAAAAAATAATAACATACAATCATGTCTTTCCTTTGAGTGCACACATCATTTACGCATATATAAATATGATTTTTTCACTGAAACTGCTTCGAGTTGCTGGTAATATTAACGAAAAAAAACTTCGAGTGCAAAGGGTTAAAAGCGCTGCTCTTGGTACACGGATCGATATAGTTTTTTTTTTTTTTTTCATTATTAAGAGTTTATTTTAGAGTCACATTAACCCTCTATGGGACCGTGTGATTTAAAGTTCGAAACTGATGTATCTATATTTGAAAAAATTAATTTTGTTTAGTTATCACTGCACTATTCAATTTGATTACTGTATTACCGTAATGACACCACGATCCATCTGCGGTAATTATTAGTTAAAACATTTTCAAATTAAAGTGAAAAACTGTAATCAATCGTAATTTTTTCTCCGATAAGCAGACAAAATTCGGGCTATAGAGGGTTAATTTGTTTGTTATTTTATATTCGTAATTGAAGATTTTTACCCCTCTATTGGACCGCGTGACTTAAAAAAGTTACAAACTGATGCATCTATATTCAAAAAAATTAATTTTGTTTAGTTATCACTGCACTATTAAATTTGATTATTCTATTACCGTAGTGACATCACGATCCACCTGCGGTAATTATTAGTTAAAACATTTTCAAATCAAAGTGAAAAACTGTAATCGTAATTTTTTCTCTAATAAGCAGACAAAATTGGGGTTATAGAGGGTTAATTTATATTTTTGTAATATTAACAAATGTATATCTCACTTTCGAAAGCATTGTAACATCGTAATAGCCACTCATGTATCGTTTAGTGGTCACTAATAACTTCAATGTTAAAATATATTATTATTTATGAACGACGATCTGAACAGTTCGATTTAATTTTCCCAATTTTGACGTATATTATTATTACTGAATTTTATATTATTTTTTCACCGTTGAAAGAAAGTGATTCGTCTCGATCTACTTTATTATCAGTTTTTAACTCTGTTAACCCTTCACACTCCACGCGATTCTTTATCACTGAAGAAAAGAAGTTTTATTTTGAACAGAAAAAATTACTATTGCCCGTGAAAGTACTTGTTTTTATTCATTTTACAAATATCCTTCCTCTCGCAAACGAAACATAAATTTTTAATTTTCTAAATCATCACGGTGCGATATCTTTGGAAATTAACACTAGAACTACCGACGATTAAAGTATACTTATTTCTACCGAAGAAATCAAAGTGGAAAGTATATAAAATAATATGTAATGCAATTCGGACAAAAGTTTATCTATATTTTTAATAGAAAATCGCGGAAAATCTGCCCAGAGGCACCGTAGTTAATTTATAAAGATTCTGTAAAAAATTACGAATGGGTCATTTTGACCACTTTGCTAGTTCTAGTGTTAAGCGTAATCGTGTTGGAAACTGAATGTCTCCGTGGCGGAGCCAAAGGAGCGCTAAGGGTTAAAAACAGTTAATAACCGTGTATAGCTGATGCAACATTAATTTACAATAATGATGAAAAAAAGAAAAAAGATTTCTTCAACTTGGAAATTGAAACAGGACTGGATGTACTTGTTACTTGTATCGTGTATTTTGTCTCGAAAAAGAAAAGAAAGAACTGTTTTCAACTAAAATATTTTACCAAGAAACCACACCCATGTTTCCCGGTTGTTCTGTCGATCCCTCTTTCAATGTGCCGTGTAAATATCACGTCTATATCTGGGACACCTGTAGCGAACATTTTTGTCAACGTAAGGACTTACGGGCGACTGTATATTTACACTTGAATGGTCTTTCACGATCTCTGTGCTTTCGCAACGAACAATTATTACAAGACTGTGGATTTTTGTGCGTTTATAAGAAATTTAAACGTGCAAAATTGCACAGAATGTACGTAATGTAAAAAATATATAAAATATTCAATTTATAGTAATTTTTATAATTACCAAAAAATGATGGGTGAAATAATTTTCTATTGAGGTTCTACTTTTTTTTATTGTATTTTCAAAAATATGAATTTGCATGGAAATTCAGAGTTTAGTTATTATATTTATTTTTCTTTTATTTGTACAATAATATTAACCGAATACAAAATTAATACAAATTTCCACTTTATCGAACACTATCATAATTCTTGAAGAAATTATATTAACAAAGAATAACATAAAATATGAATTTGCATTGGAAATTCACAGTCTAATTATTAAATTCATTTTTCTTTCACCTATAAAATAATATTAACCAAATAAAAATGAATACAAATCCCCATTTTAACAAACACTATCATAATTATTGAAGAATTTATATTACCAAAGTATCACATAAAATATTAATTTACATGGGAATTTTCTATTATTTATAATATGATATTAACCAAATAAAAATGAATACAAATCTCCACTTTATCGAACACTATCATAATTACTGAAAAATTTATATTACCAAAGTATGACATAAAATATGAATTTGTACGGAAATTTTCTTTTATTTATAAAATAATATTAACCAAATAAAAATTAATACAAACCACCACTTTAACGAACACCATCACAATTATTGAAGAATTTATATTACTAAAGAATAACATAAAATATGAATTTGCACGGAAATTCACAGTCTAATTATTACATTCATTTTTCTTCCACCTATAAAATAATATTAACCAAATCAAAATGAATACAAATCCTCACTTTACCGAAAACTATCATAATTCATGAATAATTTATATTACCAAAGAATAACATAAAATATAAATTTGCATAAAAATTCACAGTCTAATTATTACATCCAGGTATCTTTCACTTATAAAATAATACTAACCAAATACAAAATGAATACAAACCACCACTCTACCCAACCCTATCATAATTCTGAAAAATTTATATCCTACTAAAGTATAACTTTCTATTTACATATAAAAAAAAAAAAAATTTTTTCTCAAGTATCCATATTTTACAAAGTTTTACATAACGAAGATGATACGCGATAAAATGTTCCACATTATTTCCTTAGAATTTTTATAACCGTACAGATTACTATTCTTAGATAATCTTCTTTACAGGCTGGTAATAAACGAACTACATATTTCCCAGGATAGGGGAGAGAAGCGAAAGATTTTAATTGTCAATTACCATAATTAACGCGCCCATGTAAAATGCAGTGTTTTTACGATTATCAAAGCGGAGCCGCGCTTTTACACGGAATTTTCTCGCAACACCCTCCACACGCCGCGACTTCTTTCTTCCTTTTTTTCTTTTAAGTATTATTTATATTTATAATTTATTGGCTTGCGATCGTTAAAAGGTGGTCGGTTGACTAATAACGTATACACTGAATGAGTCACTTTCACGGGAGTGGACTCTCTGTGAAATAGAAATAGATCTCGATGGACCGGCTCGGACGGTCAGAGATGCGACGCCGGCCACCGGTTCCGGTTTAGTCGATGACTCTTTTAAAAACAAAACAAATGACTCAAATAATGTTATAAGAAGAGAAAAAGGAATAGCAGGTTGGTACAAAGAAAGGAAAAATAAATTCATTCTTCCCTGTGTAAATACCGATCGCGAGTTCGACAAGGTTTTCCTTTCCCTAAATTGTATTTATTTTCTGCGATAAGATTCCCAGATTTCACATACCAGGCCTGTTCTTTGTTACAAAGCCGTATGGAGTGATAACGATCGATGTTACAACTATCTTAAGTATACTATCGCGATATCGTAACGTGGACTTGAAATTTTTGCAAATGCTTTTAAATTAACACCAGAACTACCCAGTCAAAATGACTGGTTCATAATTTCTTATAGAAATTTTATAAATTTACAACGATGTATTTTGGGGATTCTATATGATTTTTTGTAAAAAGTATGTACAAAGAATTGTTACCTTTGTTATAGATACTTTTTATAAATAATTAACTTTTTAAAATACCTATCATTTTGATTTCTTTGACATCTATCCTAATCCGAACTAATCAAAATGACTGGTTCATAATTTCTTATAGAAATTTTATAAATTTACAACGATGTATTTTGGGGATTCTATATGATTTTTTATAAAAAGTATGTACAAAGAATTGTTACCTTTGTTATAGATACTTTTTATAAATAATTAACTTTTTAAAATATCTATCATTTTGATTTCTTTGACATCTATCCTAATCCGAACCAATCAAAATGACTGGTTCATAATTTCTTATAGAAATTTTATAAATTTACAACCATGTATTTTTGGGGATTCTGTATGACTTTTTGTAAAAAGTATGTACAAAGAATTGTTACCCTTATTATAGATACTTTTTATGAATAAATAACTTTTTAAAATACCTATCATTTTGATTTCTTTGATACCTAACCGAATTCGAGCTAATAAAAATAATTGGTTCATAATTTCTTATAGAAATTTTATAAATTTACAACCATGTATTTTTGGGGATTCTGTATGACTTTTTGTAAAAAGTATGTACAAAGAACTGTTACGCTTATTATAGATACTTTTTCAAATATTTATTATTTTTATTTGCTTCATACAAATAAGTCTACTTTATACATGATATATATAATATAAAAAGTTCGATATAGATTTTGGAAGTAGCTTATTAAAAATCAACCAGGTGGGGTAAAATATCGACCGTTAGTCGGAATGAATGGGTTAAAGCCTGCCACGAATAACTGTACGACAACTGAAACTGAATGGCGGACCGATTTTTGGTTACTTTCAGATCGCGATTATGTGTACATGATATTAACCCTTTGCACTCGAGGGCTCCGGAGCGGAGCCATTTAAAATTTGTCTGTAAAAGTTTTTATTAATTGAATTTTCTCGAAAAAATGAATAGACACGTTATGAATCTAAAACTACATCTTGAATTGTCTTCGGTTCCGCATTTAATTATTAAATTTTTATTTATTCGTTTACACGTGTAAAAATCATCTTGCAATATTTAATTTTAATTCTGTATGCTTCTGAGTGTCCTTTATTTTGACTAACAGTAATAAATTAGATACCAGAGAGCTGCTTCAATTTGTTAAACATTTCTTGATATAAATTAGAATGAATTACTGCGTTATTCAAATTTGAACACAAAAAAATTAATAAACACGTAATGTCTATTTTTCAATTTCTAATGTCTATTTTAAATCAATTTTTCTCTAAAAAATGTAGGTGGAAAATGTGTGTGTATGTGAGAGAGAGAGAGAGAGAGAGATAGAGATAGATAGATAGATAGATAGATAGATAGATAGATAGATAGAGAGATAGAGAGAGAGAGAGACGCCTCATAAAACCTAGGTCTTAGGTTTTCGACTGAACGAATAGGAAACGAGGTTCCACCGTATTGGTGGTTTTAGTTGGACAATAATATAAAAGAGCCGCGGAAACATAGTTTTGGTCAGATATAACAGAGATATAGATTGAGATATAGTCAGAGACGTAGATATAGATAGAGTTTAAGTCAACCACTGTAAAAACATTTCAAATATTAGGTTTGGGAAAAAGAAATCCATTATTTTTACGTGAAATTATTTAAAACTGTTTTATGGTCGATCTTTAGCTCCTCGGCGATGCTACGACTACTAACCCGACGGTCAATTTCGATTATCTCTGTGATTTTATCCACATTTTTGACAAAGGGCCTGCCTGTGCGAGGTGCATCTTTAACATGAAAAATACCTGAACGGAATCGACGAAACCAAAATTGCACGTAATTAACTGTTACAGTATCGGGACCATAAACACCGTTCACAATTTCAGCCGTCTGGCTTGCATTTTCGCCTTCATCAAAGAAAAATTGTAAAATGTACCGAATTTTCTCTTCGTTGACTTCCATTTTTAACACCTTGTAACTCACAACTCAATGGACCAAACAAAGAACAGCAAAAGAATTTGTTTAGCGCGAAATGTCACCTTGACAACGAGCATAAATCTGAAATTGTTTGATCGATACTTTACGAAATATCGATTAATTTACATTCCAATTCCTACAAAAATTTAATTCTAATTTAACCCTGCTACGGTCCTTGCGCCATTTTTCACCCAATCCTCTTTTTCTTCCCTTAAAAAATTCTATTATTCCAACACATTTATCTCCCTATTAGGTCCGATAATCGAGGTCCCACCGTGCTGTGTGCAATCATAGTATCGGCTGTACAAAAGCGGTTCAAAAGAGCACGGTGACCCGCCGCGGAGCCTTTAACGAGGTCCATTTAAATCTGAAACAATGATTTCGTGAGGCACGTAGAGCGCGCAACTGGCAAACCGGTGCTCGGTTTCGTAGCAATCGACAGTTTCCTGTTTGTCGTGGAAAAAGGTCAGAAAGTACGCGACGTTTCCTACGGTTTACGAGTTAGACGTGTCGCAGGAGCAGCCACGGCCCGTAAATTGACGTATAAGTCGCGTGCTGCGTGCTTGAACCTTGAAGGAAAACATGTGATCAAGGTTTCGCGCTTTACAGTAGAGCTACGCGTACGCGGGTTACATTTGGCCGCGTTTTCGTGTGTACACGTATATAACCACGTGGCACCGAGTACAGACGCAACCGCGTTGCTTTAATTATAGACCGGAGCCCTTCTTCTTTCCTTCGTCCACTCTCGACACCGCGAAATTGGAAAGCGAGCGTCTACGACGGATCACACTCGTTTCATGTAACCGAGGGTACGCGAAATTTCCAAACCATTTCTAAAAGGTTCTTGAAATATTTTTGTTAATATTGTTTCGTAGGAGTATTTCGAT
>SMSQ01007592.1:0-38147 GCA_019453375.1 Ctenoplectra terminalis
TAGTATTCATGTATTGACAGATTAATGATTGCGAATAATGGAAATGTTGAAAATGTATTGTGTTTTGTGATAAGAATTAATCTCATTTACGTGGTTTTGATATCCACGTTTCTCATATGCATACTATCAGACTAGTCGTAGTTTCTATGATGCTGGAAATAAAACAGAGGTAATTTAACTCCTGAGGGCGTACTAACTGAAGTTCACAAAACTATTTCATTTTAATATCTACTCCCGCAGAAGCACGTTTACACGCTCGTTTCACGTAACATTTAGGATGTAAAATTACTGAAACAGTATAAAAAGCAAAATTTACTAACTCAATTACACGAATAACTAATTTATCCCCTTTCTCTCTCGCGGACGGATATCTGTCGATTTCAATTTTCACCGAACAAATCTCAGGAATATTTAAGTATTTATACTCTCACGTTTCCAATAGCCGTTTCGTCGGACAAACCGAATTACGGAAACCCGTTAACGTTGCAATCGGAAGGTTACCGTCCCTTTGTCGCCACAGGGACACACCTACAAGGATTTCATCGATGACAAGACACTGATATCTTTGGCACCCAGGTGGCCATTCGTTTACGGTTTAGAACGGAGCCGATCAGCTTCAAAGGCAATTCCAGCGTGGCTCGATTGGCCGACACCCCTCGGGTTAGAAAGCGTCAAACGATCCTGCGGATGGCCGGCCAGCTCGTTCGCGTTTCAAATCTACACGTTCCACGACAAAGTGAACAATGAGTCTGTGTAAAATCGGCTGGGACGAGGACGTCGCGTCGCTCGAAATCAATTTCGCGCCGGGACGCTCAACTTAAGCATCGGTTTTCGTCGATTTGTGATCGTAGAAAACGTTATTACTATTTATTTTCAATCTCCTCTTTCGTTACCAGGGTAATAAAAGCTTCCAAAGAAGAAATGTACGTATCGTGAAGCGAGGAGCAATAACACTTGGATTAACGATGTAGGCGGTGAGTACAGTTTGAAGTTGAAACACGTATTCTATTCATTCGGAATAAAGAATCTTTTTAATTAACTCTGTTTTTAATCAATATCGAAGAAAATTAGCAAAACTAATTTTTGAGCGGAGATATTTGGAAAGTGCGAAGAAAAATCGATCAATCTTATAACGCGAAAACAAAAAAAAAAAAAAGAAAAGTACGAACTTTAATATAATTTTCAAAATCTGCACCTTTGAGAACTATTGTATTATTAGTCTCGCAAAAACGGTATCTCGTAACTGCACCGAACGACCGATGTTTATAATTAACCAACAAAACTGCATCGGTTCAATTAAAAGCTTAATTAATTCGATATATTCGAATAAAACACTGGAAAAACTGCGCACCTCTCGAGGCGATTTCTTTTATTTCGCGAGTCGACCTATTGTGTCGTGTATCATAGCGTGTTGCCTGAAGCATCGCGGATGTAATATCCACGACAGAGTTTCCTATTTGCTGTCGACACGATAAGAAGGGGTTCCTGAGCCCCGTGTCGTACGTGTATGACTTTCAAAGCCGAGAAATAGAGGCGTCCCGATGAAGCAACGAGATTAGTATCTTCCCGACGACATCGAAACGTTACTTATTTCGTGGGCCACATGCCGCCACCGATTCCTGGCTGCGCCAGATTCAATGGGTAGCGTGATGTCGCGTTTCCGGCACGTACGAGCCTCAGTATTGTTGATCAGTCGACGTTTCTGATACACCGGTGATATCGCGAACAAAGTGACATCGATTTCTGGTATTCGTTTACGGAACACTGTGCTCTGCGTTTGGGGCTCGTTAAAAAAATTATATCGAATCCGCGGCATCATCGAAATAAGGTACCCGATAAATTGTCTCGGTATAGATAAATGGAAGTTTTGTCGAAGACCGTGTTATCAAGATCTATCGACGGGTCTTTCTCAGTTTGTAAAGAAGTTAGATAATAATTCTTGCTTAAGAAAGTAGGAAAAGTTGCACGATTCTGAGGAACGTAATTCTAGTTTGGTCGTCATACGTACGAGAGCTATGTTCCCGGTCTTAAGCTATCAATAATCGAATTATAAAGTTCGCCGGGATAACAAGTTTTCTATAGAAAATATATTACCGACGATCGTACGATTTATTCGGCAAGAAGTAAAGTATATTTAATAATCGAAATAATAACGCGTCGTTGTATGGTGTTACTGATTATAAATCGCGAAAATATAAGATAAACGCAGAAGAAGAAAGATCAATTTTTAAACCTCGCCACGAATTTTGATACGATGCGCGACAAATTAATTATCTATGCAAAGTGTTAAGATGCATTAAATGATCGATTAAAATGTAACGTTGTCTTTCGATCAGTTGAGAGACGAGCATGCAAAATTATGACGAACATGATTTGACCAATAGACAAAGTTCATACTTACTAAGACGAGATAGCTTATAGGCATCCGCGGTATTAATAACGTCTACGAAAGCCTGCAACTCAAACTTCCGAGTCGTGGTGTTCTGGTTGTGGTTCAACATCGCAAATTTGAAGGCTGACTGAACTTCGTCGGTGCCCTGCTCGAAGATTGCACCTGTAATCAGAAAATATCATCGTTCTTCGTTGATTCTATTAGTTAATTACAGAGCTTCTGTGTAAACGTTTAATACGTGGTACCATTTAACAATAGCTTTAAAAAGTACAGAGTAATCTCTTAAAAAATATAATGCATAAATTGTAATAAATTCTAACGAAGTACGTAAATAATATTTCATCCTGTTGTACATTTTACACTGCATTTTAAGTATTACACCATCTAACCCTCCTAACGAAATAAAAATTATTGGAATAAATATTTCCTACAAAAATTGTCATTTTCACCATAAAGAAGTATTCAACGATATTCCTAGAAACAAAGTTTGTAACACTTAACCGAGCAACGTAGCAAAATATTCAATCTTACGAAAGAAACAAGGACTGTCCATAAATAGCGCGTAAGCGAACAAAGAGAAAACCACTTATGGAAGATCGAGTAGTACTCTTCGTGTTCAAAGAAAATATCATTATTCGGTTATCAAGAAATAGAGTATAATAATCCAAGAGCGGTAGCGTGTATCGGATGTACGATCGCGTAGGACTTCGTTTGCCAGTGGCTCACACATGGCACAGTAGTATGAGCCAACGTCTGCTCAGCCGCTGTCGGCTCACGACCCTCGTGTAATTACGTCGATCCATTCGCCGTTAATAGTCGGTAATACGTACCGATATTAATGCTGCCGCCTGTCCAATGGTTTACCCTAAACTACCCGCATAACCGATATTCAGCTAAATTCCTAATTATAATATCTCCCATAATTTTACAGCGAATTCTACATACGTTCCCTCTTTCGACCTTCGATCTTCCATTTCTCAAGCCAATTCAAAAGGGCACAGTTTCTCTCTGAAACCAAAAATAAAGATTTTCTCTCGCGACCGACGTGTCTCGATTATCGTGGATCGATAGTACCCGACGTTCAAGTTGGCAAACACATCGAACTTCCGAACGATTTATCACGACATGCTGATTTTTCGGTAAACACAGGTTAAACAAGTTCGGTGCACCAGTGAGATCCGAGAGAACCAAGAGAACTTTATTTCTGATTTAGGGGAAGAGAGAAAGAGGAAGGTAGAGAAAGTTTGAATATTTTTGAAATGAGAGAACATCAGATGGTTTTCCTCCAGTGGCGGTGAACAAACATAAGCAACGGAACGTCGCATCGGAATGATTTTCTTTACGACTTTCAAAATCGCCACGCTGAATTTGACTTTCTTTCGAGCGTTTCTCCGTTCCATCGCGAAATGAGAGAACTTCTCGCACGCTCTCCCGTCACCGTGTACACGGTAACCTTGCGTAATATTATTCCATGGGTTTTTCTTATTCTCCTCTCTACCGCTTTCTTTCACGCCGTGCCTCTGCTACCATGCAATTTCAGCTTTACACAATTTTTTTTCTAGCCGCTGCAAATCCGGGAAATTCTTAAAGAATCGCGTATCACTGTGAAACAAATCTCCCGAGTCTATTAAATCGGTCAACAAATACTGCTTTTCGCGAAGAAAATACTCGAAAAGGTGAACGTTACAAAATTATTCTCTTCAAAAGTGTTACTGAATTTCCAGGTAAATATCTTTGATACGCGTGAACGTTGGTGGTCTGTTTTAAAACTACATTGGATATCGGCAAAAATGTGGAATATTTTTTATATGCTCAATAATGCTTGTTTTTTTATTGTATCGTGTTTTATATTTTGGAGCATTTACACCGGGTTAGTACGATTAATTGTTCTAATATTTATTATATCGTGTAGATAACTATGAATATATAACGACCCAAATTGTTCACTGAACTGAGTGTTTTAATTTTTACGGAAGTATTATAATAAAATTCATGCGTTCTGTCCAGGTTACTGCTTTACTTCGTCATGTGTTTATTCTTTGTACGAGTTCCTATTTGCACACAATACTGTATGCAAGTAATAATTTTTTTTCCGCGGTCAACGTAACCATTTCATACTCGTTCCTGCAATGTATTTTATTTTTCATAACATCTTTTTATTAAAATACACAAATTACTATCGTCTATTATCTTTTCAACAGGTATTCGCAACAATCTCCGCAGCGTTTTTTAGTTCAAGCAGCGAAAGAAGTCGAATATTTCGCGGCAACGTGTAAATTGCAAGAACATGGTTGCAAAGAAAGAGTTTGTTCTGTTTTTCGTGCGGAACTATCAGACGAACGGAATAAAAGAACTTCTCGCTTACTGTTCGTCCTTTCCACCGTGCGATATCAACGCGACTCGTCTCTCTCTCTCTCTCTCTCTCTCTCTCTCTGTGCTCTTATCGAAGCGCTGCTGTTTCCACCTTTTGAAACGCACCGCTTCGAAGAAGTTCGTAAAATCGTATCAGAAGAAGCGAGATTATTATTCACTGGGGGGCTATCAAATGAATCTGATCGAAAGATACCGCGAAAGCGTTGATATCGTTCGCATAGTAATTTTTGCAATATTTTTTGGTCAGATTTGACTGAAGAATATACATCAAATTTATCGTGAATACCATTCAATGTTTGTAATCGTTAAACTTTGTAAAACCATTGTATATTTTTGTAACTTTTTTTTTTTTAAGCGATATTTGTCTTTTTTAATTTCATTTACTGTTTGGTTATAATATTTGCCAACGGATTCCACGTTTACAACAGAATACCGAACGATTGGTAAGTAATTATTAGAGACTTCGATGGAGTGAATTGTTACAACGATACAACTCTTGTAAGTCTGCAGTAACAAGCATCCAAGGAAACTAGGTTCACCGAAATTGATACAAGCAGAAGCGTAAACATTAATACCTAAGACGTTGACGCTTGTTCGTCGAACAAGCTTCTAATGGTGTAGTTCCGAGAAGTTTGATGAAGTACAACCATAAAGTGGCGCGCAGGCAATCAACCATTTATGATCAAACGCGTCTCAGATTTTGCCGATCTTCAGAAGTACAGAACAAATCGTGACAATTTTTCTTCGTCCTTTATCGTTGAATAATAGTCATCAGGGTAATCTAATATTTTTCACTATCTATCTCTCGTGTCGTTTGGAATGTGAAAAATTAAATTACACGTCCCAGTAATTACGAAGGATTTTGCACGGATTAAATTGTTATATCGTGGGAATGTTAAAACTGAAGCGAGTGTTCCAAGAGCTTTAAAATTGAAGGTTTTCTATTAAATTATAAATAAAAATTCAGGCCATATCGCAACCAAGGTTTCCAATGCCCTTTAATTGACATCAAACCCACCCTCTTCGACCTCATCCTCTCGTTTTATGCCTCCTTAAAATAACCACGCACCATCCTTTCAATTCCCCCTTTCTTTTCTGTTCATCCCTCATATACAATGTCTCCCATATAAAATTTATTTTCCACTTTAACGTGTCCCGAACTAACCATCCTAATCCAAGCCAAAGCAATCGAACCAACGGATAACAACCACCCCCCGATAAATTGCCTCCTCGAACCATGGGATTCCTTCTTCTCTCACCAGTCCATTTTTCTGTCCGAGTAAACAAAATTAATAAATCAAAAGTGTTCGATTAAATACAATGGTACCTTTAAATACCAATCTGGGGTGGCCGTGTTTATCTCGGCAAGCGTTGACAGGTGGGGCGCCGCCGCGCGTCTATTGATTGGTGCCCAGCATCCCCACCATGCTCTCACACTCACATCGATTCCCCTTTTCTTCCCTTCATCCCCGTGTTCTTCCAACCTTCTTCGCCCTCTTCCTTCTACTTTTCCATTTTCCAGCCACTGTGCCTTCTCTTCCTCACCCCCACAGCGGTCCTTCATATTTTTCTTTCGACCGCGAACCTCGTTTTTCGGCGTTGCGCCTCTCTCGACATCGGTATTCGCCGCGAACCGCCGCTTTTACGCTTCTTGCATCCCTCAGGCTTTCTCGTCTTTACCTCGTCTTTACCTCGTCCTTGCCTCGTCCTTGCCTCGTCTTTACCTCGTTTCCAGACATCGTTCCTCTCTCCCATCCACCGGCATCGAACGACCGATTTTTTCGCTCATTTGTTACCGTTCCAGGTATTTCTGGTAAGTTGCAGCAGGTTCGCAATTTCTTCACGAGCAGTCAGACTCGTTGTCAGTTTCGAATTTTCTCTCGGTAGAACGGTTCTTCGTGCCTCTGGTGTTCTTCGGTTTCGTTCTCTTTTTCCCTCCAACCGCTCAATCGTTCCTCCGTTCTGTAATTTATTTTAGTTCACCCTTTTGCCCGTTCTTTCGTCGTTTCTTACAAATCGTTCCTAGCGGTCGCTTTGTTCGGGTCAGGTTCGAGCAAATCAACCGACTTTCCTGCATTCCTACCCGCTGAGAATTTCTAAAATTCGCCGAGTCCCTCCACTCGTGTGTCCACCCCCTTCTTTCGCTCGTCTTTTGACCCGGTGCTTGTCGACGGATAGTTTGCTCGCTTCCTCGTACGAGCTTCTTCTGTCTGGCGGTCTTTTTAGCTGGCTCAATGTCTCCGTGGAGCACCTTTTTGTCTCGTGTAATGAAAAGTGTTTAACGATGTTGGACGACCAATCAGTACCGGTTGCAAGAAGGGTGGTTTCAATTGGTGGTATATACGGTGCGAAGTTGTTCGATGGTGTAAGAAATTCCGAGTTTATTCTTTGTTACCTTCTTAGGAGAATTTAGGTTTGCTTGCTTTGGACGCGTGTTTTGCGTCGATGTCGTGTAAACGTTATGTTCACGAATTATATATAATAATTAAGAATTAGAATTATGATCGTTGTAATAATTACAACTGGACAATCCATTAACGATAAGATTGTAAACAAAAATTGAATTTTCATCAAGCGAATAAGAATACTTTTATAAATTAAAGTTTTAGGACTTAGGTACGAGTAGTATTATCATCTAACATTTCCTAATTAAAAAAAAAAAACAAAAAAACAAAAACAAAACACCACCACTCAATAACAAGAGATCAAGATNGCGAGTAGTATTATCATCTAACATTTCCTAATTAAAAAAAAACAAAAAAAAAAACAAAAACAAAACACCACCACTCAATAACAAGAGATCAAGATGCTACGCTGAAAATAATTTACCCAACTCTAAGATAAATATTTAAAGGAATAATAAAATTGTCAAAAGATCTACAATGAACTCAAAGACGAGTACTTCGAATCGAATGTCTATTCCTGCACTGTGTTCAAGACGCCAGCTCGCGAACGCTCCTCCAAACGATTACAAGAAGAAAAAGGGACTCTCGACACAAAACACGTAACGTTTAAGTAATCCAGGAACTGGAGGATCCAGTTGAATCGACGTCGTTCAAGGAAAAGGGAGAGCGCGACTGAAGGTTTGATCGGCGAAGCTTGAAATTATCGGTGCTCGTACCGGAATGGAGGGAATTTCGAATAATAGCCATTACAAGCTGAACGACGTCGAACGATCGACAATGTCGTTATGTTTCGGTTGCTGCGATTCGCTCCAACGTTTTCCATTAACTTTATTCGTTATCTTTTATAATGGTGTCCACGCGACCGTCGATGGTGTCGGTATAAAGTTTATGGCGTTGGTACGCGCGCGCGTGCACGAGCGTGTACACAAACGACTATACACAGGTTTTCTCGTTAAACTAGAAAACACGAGCACACCGTGAATATAGTATCCAAATAGTGTTCAGTGCTGTGGACAATTTCGCTGGGATTTCAACGGTACGCAGAAATTACACTGAATGTTTAAATAAAACGCAATACGTTGGGTCGAATAGAAACAGTTCCGCTGAAGTGGTTTAATATTCGACGCGATAGTGGAAATTAGTGGTCGTTTCGCGAAACAAAATTCGTTCGCTCGCCGACGATACGTCAGGTTTTTGGTTTCCCGCGTTTTATGCTTCGATTTTTGTACTTTGAAACTGTACGTAACTCGCGAGGATTAATTACACAATCCTTTCACAAGCATGTATGAAAAAATTGAAAAAAGAAAATTACGACGAGGTATGAACAATACCGCTTCTTTTTATAACACGTTAGCTTATAAAAAATTCTAAAATTTTAACAGAAAAGTTCCCTGGGTAAACTTCCGTCTCATCTGACAAGAGACTTAAGGAAATAATTCAGCATACAGGAGACCACGTCGTGGAATTCCATCTCCATCTCGTTCGTGATAATCGATTCTCCAGGGGAACCAAGAGACACGCGAGAGCCAGAGATTCATAAGGTTAACCATGCAAGCAAGCCCTTTCGGCCGACACCTCGCCTAATCAGCGAGTCGGCTCCATGACAAATTCAATCCACCGACAATGACCTAACGAGCTAACTCGATTTAAATCCATGCCCAATATCCTTCGAGAAGTCTACTGACTGGCAACTTCACGAACACCATCCGTGAGACGCCTTGTCGCCGTTGGAACGACGATCCGATATTGTATCCCTTAAGATATTCCAGAGATTTAAATTAAGTTCTTACCCACAGATATTGAATCCACTTTATGTTAATACCGCGTGATCCTCGCCACCCTTCCCAGCCACGGGAAGCTGGAAGACGAACGGCTGAATAATTTTCGAAAGCCTCCCCACCGAACAGTCGAGGAAAAGAAGAATCACTGATCCGTTTCTTCGAGAATGAACTTCGAGAATCGACTGTCTTCGGATTGTCCGTTCGACCCTTCTCGCGAGCTTTGTCGCTGGTTATAATTCGATTAAACGATTTGACGAACGGTTTCGCAGGGTCTCTGATGAGCTTCGAATGATTATCGGATAGGATCGGCGGATCGCGATGATATTTTGGGCCGGTGGAAAAATGGAGAGAAAAGAAATGAAAACTACAGAGCCGTTGCACACGTAAAAAGTTCGCGCCCACATGGTCTTAATCACCTCGAACGTGACTTCTTTCATTCGAGGTGCTTCAACTTTCTCTGGCTCAGCTTGTTGCGGCTGTGTAAACAGACCTTAATGGATCCTCAGATTAGGACCCCTATGCGAAGGGTTCGTTGGTACAGAGTGTTTTTACTGCTAATGAAACGTCGTTTGCTCGTGGGAATCTAAAAACCTTTCTTGGTAAAAATCCCAACTGCTAATCATCTAAGACTTTTGCTCTAGCCGGGTAACGCTAATTTTGGATCTTTCATCTTTGCCTGAAAATGTGGCAGCTCTTTGCCGGCGCTCGTCGAGGAGTAGAACGAAAAAAGCAGCGGTCTCAAAACATCGATGGGTGTACCGGTAGCAGTTTTAATTATTCTAGTCGCGAATTATTCTAGTTTGCTCTTTGGCCTTTTCTGTTTCGATACGGATAAGAGAACCCGTCAGATGGAACAAGTACGCGTGAATGTTTTTAAATAGCGACGGTATAATTTTAAAGCTAACACAGCTGGTCAGTTTTCTCGTTTATAATTAAAACGATCCTCCGAGCTAATCACCGTTTCACACGCAAATTAATCAAGCTCGGAACTTCCGAGTTCCATATTCTACCATGGAAACTCCAATCACGTACAATATGTTGTTTAATCTCGACTTCGTCGCATTTACGAGCAGGCATTTATACTTCCCAGCAATTTAGGATAATATCAAGTAATTCCTCGTCCGTTCACCAGCGGCAGTCGTTGAACTCCTCTTGTTGCGCGACAAATTACCATGCGAGAGCATCGTTCGATCACCGTACTGTATCGAGATAAGCCTCTCCTCGATGGATAATTAGCTAACAGGCTGCGCGTACTCAAAGTCCATGGCCAACTTTTCGTTGTTCTCGACAGAATCGCGCCCAATTCGTTACTAATTACTATACGGACGGCAGTAATTTTGTCGGAGATATAATTTTCGTAAACTATCGGCCGGCATGGCGAGGCAGCATATTACGGAATAACAAGTTGCGGTATATTACGTTACGTGGTATGCTGCGCATCATGTTACTGTTACCAGTAATTTTATGCATCGAAACTCCATCCCTTGATGAAATTTTTCTTCTTTTTTTTTTGTGTGTGTGTAAAAGGTTGTGAAAATTTTTATTTTTTTCGGCGATTTTTCTAACCAAGAATGAATACATTTTTTTATCCGGAAATTGAATCCAAAAAGAAAAGTGATAAAAGAAAAAAAGGTTGGACACGACTGTTAAAATATATTTAATTTGCCATATTTGTTTTTTTTTTTCTTAATTCGTAGGAAAAAGATTGAATAAACGAAGACGTTGCATACGACGTTCAGCATAAGTTTCTCATGATACGTTCTCTATTCCATAACGATTTTAACGCCAGTTAGTTTAAAAACGTAAGAAAACCATTTGAAAACAAGCGCGATTTTTCCGCGTCTAAAGCAAAACGAAGCATCGTCGTTGGTATTATGCATACGCGAGGCGGAGCTCAGCACGTGAAGAATCATCTTTCTGTAAAGAAGATTAAACATCGTAAGCCGGAGAAAAAGTTCTTGCTAAGTAAGAGGCGACCAAGCAAGAACATTCTTAATCATGTAAACGGGAGGTTGCCTTAAAAGCTCTTTCGAATAATGGTGATGGCTCCAACGGACGAAAGATCCTGCCCTTTCGCTCTTTTGTTCAAAGATTTACGAGCGGACAGTAGAACTCGAACGACTGGTCCCCCCGTTAAAGGTGCTCGATTCGATCGTCGATATAATGTCTCATACGGAAAGTAGAAGTTGGATATTTTCGGTTCAGATGTTTCTTCGTTGAACAATATTTTGCCACGGAAAATTATCAGAAGTTGCACTGTGCTTTCACGTTAACGTTGTCATTAAGTTCCACTTTTAGATTCTGATTTAGGTTTAGGTCAAGGTTTAAGTCGAGAATTTTTTTATCAGGTTTAATAATACTTTACGCTTTTACTTTTCATCCTTTTTCTATGTTTTTTGGTTTTAACTGTTGCCCTTTACGAAGATTAAGCGATCTATACAACATTTGTTAATTATTAAAGGAATTCCATATTCTATAATTGATTATTTGATCTTAGCTTAATAAGAGCCTTGAATCTTGAATAGAAAGTTGTATGAAAGCTCCTGTCTCTGAAGTATTCTCGGTACTGCGATTTTTATACATATTTCAGTGCCTCGAGAAGAAGACAAGAGATATAACAAGATACTGTACAGTATAACATATTCTCTGGCAAGAATAAGAAGAAAACTGTAGAAAAATAAAAATATAAAAATTATGCTCAAAAATTATCCTGTAATTATTCCAAATTGACTTTTCTATATCCTAAGTTCCTTCAAATATCGTCTCAAAACGGGTGAAAAATTTAGAAAGAAATAATTCCAATCGAATTGTATTAGCGTGGTGCGTGTTTGCGGGAAGACAGCGATCAGAATTTATATTCCAGAGTGGTAGGTGAGTGGTAGGTGGTTTGACGACGATCCATCTATTCCCAGCAGACAGTTGACCGGAAAGCTATGAGTTCGGAACAGGTCGTCTACAAGTTCGATCAAGAATCAGTGGTGGTGCTCTCATGAGCGTGTTCGTCGAGACTGATGTACCCTATCAAACTGTTTGATGTACTGCCTCGTTGTAGAACTCTATTGGCGTTCTCGAACAAGTAATAAATTTTCTTGAACCGGCTGAGTGCGCGATTGAAGTTGCACGCTGCTTGTATTTTTCATGGCGCCATTATAGCGAGGCGCATGAGTGTTCCTCGAAGGAATATTTCCCAGTGGTATCGCTGGGAGCTTGTTTTCGGTGTCAGTCCGCTTGATGGACGCTATTCGAAACGCTCGAACATTTAGTTTTACGGTTGGATATTCATACACATTTTCATAAACGTCCTGTTTATTCATGCATGTTGTGACACTCGATGGAAATTAGTTATGAAGATTAAACATTGTTGCGTGTATATAAGGTGTCTCGTTTATTATGAATATGTAAATTATTTCCATTGCCGTTAAAAAAAGGAAAGATTTTACGACTCGCGAGCGTACATCTAGCGATAATAAAAAAGTGTCATTTGTTTTTCATAACACGATATTATTTTATTTATTATAAAGTAAAAAAAATCAACGTCGAGCGATTTTCTTTTTTTGTTCTCGAATAAATTTAATAGTTATCATTAATAGTATACGATGCTTATAAATATTTTCAAGCTGGAAATTAGTGTTCCTTTGTCTCTCCGCGATTATGACAAATTGTAAAAGTGTCTTTTTAAGTAATGACCAAGTACTTTTTTACTGGACACCGCATTTACCGTCATGATTTATGGTTATTTATGTAGAAGCATGGAGGCAAGAGACAAAAAAAAGTAAATATTCTACTCTAACAGTGATTTATCACACAAGTGTGCGCACAACTTTCGTACATTTGCATGTACCTGCAACGTGTCCCTCAAGTTCGGATTTACAGCACTGCTGTGTAAACAACGCAACTCCTGCGTCGAAAAAGAGCAGCTAGATTACAGGATTGAGATTTAAAAAACTGAATTTTTATTTAGAGAGTGACTTTGACCGCTTCAGCCGTTTTAAATCTAAAACAACTCTTTCGCTTCTGACTAATTATAAGCGGCCAGCTTTAACCTCTCAACCGAATCGTTATTTTTTACCAGACACTCCTTTAAACGCAGAATTAAAAACTGGCGAAGACAAATTTACTTTACTTAGGTCGTATTTAATTTTCGGTAATTTAAAAATACAACAATATATCTTTAATACGAGCATTACGATACATTAAAAAATAAGGAATTTCTGGGTAAATAAGTAATTCAAAATATTAACAATCAGATCATAAACTCGACATATCTTCCTCAGTTACCAAATAAAAATAAAATTACTTCGTTCTCTCCTAAACCTTCTTTCCACCATGCGCATCAATACAATTAATCAACTCGACTCTCTCAATTAACAAATTAAGATTGAACACTACTTCTTTATTTTCCCCTGAGCCTGCTTTTCGATAGAAAAAAATAATAAAGATAAAAATCGCTGAAAATCGCGGAAAATCGCTGCTTCATTGTCCTTAATCCCTCCCAAACACCTCCATCAAAGAACAACTTCTAAAAGAATCCCCATTGAACAAAAATTTCCCTTTCACGGATCCCACACCATTATCGCCGGAGCGCGGAAAGAAGAAAGGATGATTTTGCGAAAAAATCCGTTCGTCGGCCACGATTATTCCCACGACGGCATAGCGGGGGCCATTTTGGCCGATTTTTCAGTAGGTAAGTACAGGTGGTGATTTATAAAGTGGGAATGCAGCTCGGTGGGCCGCGTGCCGCTCACGGCGATCCATTACAGTCTCCTGCTGCTCCGAGTCATAATATTTCCCTCCCCTCGACCTGCACCAACCCCTTCTCCCGCAGGATCTGCTCGTATACCGCCCCATCACCGCACTTTATGCATACCAGGACTTTCTATACCGCCCGCTATCCTGGCAAACATTATAACGCCGTGAGATTATGAATTTTGTATACGCCTCAACGGATCCAGCAGACGTCTTCCTCTCGCATCTCTTCGTCCCCTTTTTGCCCTCCACGCGCTGCAAACCCTTTCGTAGCTGTTTCGTGTGTTAAACAACCGAGTGTATCCGGAT
Source organism: Ctenoplectra terminalis (assembly GCA_019453375.1). Taxonomy (NCBI): domain Eukaryota; kingdom Metazoa; phylum Arthropoda; class Insecta; order Hymenoptera; family Apidae; genus Ctenoplectra; species Ctenoplectra terminalis. The sequence goes on from SMSQ01007592.1 coordinate 14,007, forward strand.
GATCTGTTCGAAATTACCAAGATATCGAGAAGGTAAATCTTGTTGGTTATTAGTATTATATATATAGGAAAGTGATCCATGCAAGGGGTTGATTGGTGAAACTCGATAGCGCATTGGTATTTTACAGTTTTGGTAAGAGAAAGCGTGTTTTATATCTGTAGAAACATTGTTAAAAATCTCTGACCTCTTGCGGAGGCGGTTTCCACTTACTATTCCAAGACTTAATTAGAAACTTAACAACTCTGGCAAAAATACAGGGTAACTTTATAAATCTTGCAAGCAGCGCAAAAAAATTTTTTAATTAAACGCAGACGTAGGTTTCGGTGTACTTGAAATAGTAAATAATATTTTTTGAAGAAGAATTTCGAGTTAAAATCTATTCGTCCTGTTATGATGTGTAAGAATGTTTTAGTTTAACGCAGAGCACACAATAAATATTGTCGATAATGGTTAAAAATTCGCGGTGTATCCTTTTTTAGTCACTGTATTTAAAATGGTTGAATAGTTAGTAAAATAATGTGAACCCGTTTACATAATTTTTCCATTGACCGGAATCCAGGAATGAACTGAGAAATCGCGTGAAACACGATAGGCGATTCCGTGGATCTGCAAATAGAGAGAGAGAGAGCTCGAATATCGAGGGTGCATTATGCGAAAGTTTCACGCAAGCCAGAGGAGTTTCGTTTGTCGGTTTTCTCGGGTTGAACTAATTATACGGGTTATGGGGGCTGCTTTAAACTTTTGCTTCAAAAGTAGAATTCCTTTTCCTCCCTGATTTTTAGCTTAAGATTTATTCCCGACAAGATAAATAACCTGTCGCGAATACGCTTCTCGCGACAGACTCGTAATCTCAGCTCTCTTGAATATTTTATTCGTTTGGAATATGACAAAAGGAACTCATCCACCTTCGCTTTTAACGATTGAAAAACTATGGAGAGAATTGAAATTGCCAGATCGTAGAAAAAATGAAATCGTAGTCGTTCGCTGATCACAGTTTGCTTGATTTATACAATTTTGTGGATGATTTAATCCTACCATTCTCTTAAACATTTATTCGTCCAAACTGTGTTCTCATTTCTTTAAAAGAGTTTCCTAATTTTTAAAAAAGAAAATCTTTATAAAATACCTGTTTAAAAAAATGTGAAATACGAGTGTGTCGCAAAAAGACCTAAAGACACTAGCAGGGTTAAATGCACAATTTTCGCTTTACCTTTAGTAAAACTGCATAACAGATACTCGATAGTAATAATAATACGCATCAGAAAGTTACCAATTAGCAACAACTTTTAATTCATCCTCAAATTTCGTTACCCTTGATATTCCCTCAAAAATAGTCAAGCAGTGTACAAAGGAAAATTGAGAAATAAATCGTGCAACGTTTAGACGTTGCATCGAAAGCTCGTTAAAAGGAAGGTACATCGATCACGGACCACCGGAGTAGCACGATATATCGATCCATTATGACGACAAATCGTCGGTAATAAAGATGCATACGAATACACTAGTTCTCGCGTAACCGACACGAACGAAAACACGTGGACGTTGCTCGACAATATTCATCGTTCTCGAATCCTATGAAATTCACAGCTGAAAACCTCTCAAAGATACGTAAAGCATTCTATAATAACGGAGCGTGGCCTGTGAGGCAAAGAAACCTTTATTGCTCGAAAATCTTTGCTTCCGTGCTCGAGTTCGGCCTTCGACGTGTGCACGTACTCGCGTGTAATTGAGATTCTTAACCGGAAAACGGCCCCGAAAGGCGATCGTTGCAACAAGGAAGAGCGTCTTCGTCAATGGACAGTGTCGAAAAGTGCCAGAGCAAAGGCAAACTACCTTTTTCCTTTTTCGAACCGAGAGGAAAATGAATTCGAGGGACATCTTTGTACATTGGGCTTTAAAAATGTACCTCTAAGGGACTTGCAGCACTGTGACACGAAATATATCGAGTTCCTTGTGATTGATATTCACGACGATTATAATGGAAGCATTCGATATTCCTGGTTTGGTGGATTTATCCAGGAAATTGTGATTCCGTGGCTTTGTACCGTGTTATAATAATTGTTCTCGATTAAAGAAGCGAAACAAATAATTTCTATTTTATCTGACGTTAATTAGACGCGAAAATATCAGTTTCCTTTGAACTGAGAATAATTCGAATTCAGATAAGCGAATTAGATACGCTCAACGTATAATTGAAACATATTGGTGTTTGCTCTCGAGCAAGATATTTTTAATTATAATAAAACTCGTTTTAATAGATACCTAAAATTGTTCTGAAACACAATTTGTCGTTCTTTATTCCAGTAAGAAGAAAACAACCGAGAAGGATAAGGAACGATTAGTTCCAAGTTTTCAAGGTAATCGATTAAACAAAAAGTAATCAATTACCTACGAGATTTATCTTCTAGTCTTATTCCAGGATATAAAAAAAAAAGAAAAAAAAGAAAAAAAAGAAAAAAAAAGAAAAAAAAGAAAAAAACAAGAAAAAAAGAAAATAAAAGTAAAAAGAAAGGAGAATCGTTTGTGCGGACGTTGGCAAAGAAACATACAAAGTCTTCGTGTTGGATACGAGTACACGGTGGATTACGCCGTGGCGGTCCGCGGTCACGTGAACGAGTTCGGTTCTTTTCACGGAAGAATGGCTTTTCCATGTCGGTGAATTCAGTGGCCGGGCGGCACAATCGCGTCTCACTTGAGTGCCACGGTCTATGGCCGATCGACGCCGCTCGACGCTCGAAAATACGAGCAGAAAGCAGGAGAATCAGGAGGATGGGGAAGAAGGAGGAAAGACGACGTCGAAAACTTCAAGGACGAGCACTACTTCTTCGAAGAAGGGGAACTGTCCCAGTAGGTGACGCCGATCGGTTTCCTCGTTCTAAAAGGTTCTCCGCGTAGCCTCAAACCGATCAAGTATTTTCCAAACTTCTCTCTTCCCTTTCGTCTTCTTTTTTTTTTCTTTCACTTCTTTCATTTTTTTTCTTCCTCTTTCTTTTTTCTTCGTTTCCCTTGTGCTTCCACCATTTCAACCAACCCGCGTATTTTTACTTGCTTTAAGCTACTTTCAGCCAACCCTCCTCTCTCTCTTTCTCTGTCTCTCGCTCACCCTTCTACCTTCACGACTTACTTTTTCCCTCAAAATGCGCTGCCTGCGGCTGAAACGATATCACTTTCCGATAAAAGTCAGCTCGCCCGCTCCTCTTCGAGAGCTAAGGTCTGAAGGAATGAAGAACGGAAGGCAAAGGACGGAAAGCAGAAGATGAAACGTGAAAGAAAAACGAAAGATCCTCGGTTGGCCCTTGGAGAATACACGCGGTAAATCCAAAGTCGAGCAAGCTTTTTCGCCGAATTTTACTATCGATTGTCACTCCGGCGGGCAGGCGGAGTAACTTAACGTCGCGAACGTGCCTCTTCTACCCTGAAGGTCCCGTCGATTCACGACTCGACGACGACATCTGGTCGGACGCGTGCATTTCACAGGGAAGAAGAATCGTTTCATTATTCAATACGTTTCACCTGTCCAGAAATCGGGCACGAAATGTAAATTTGTCGGAATTGCGACGCGGTAAACAAGCTCGCTTTCGTTACGGCCGATTTTATGGAACGCGCGCCACCTCCTGCCGATCGCGTGTTCCTGCATAATCCGTGCTACCGATCGGGCTTTTATCGAGATAATTAAACGATTGCGTAACAAATCAGGTAATTTCGCCGTGTAGTTGATTGTGCATCGATTATTTAAATCACTGGGATAATTATTCGCTGTTTGGTTACTTCTTCCGTGGATAATTGGTACCCGTTGTCGGTCGATCGTGAAATGTATTTCTTTAATGCAACGAATGCTTCCCCGAGCATAACGCTCGAGAGGCATGAAATTTCTATGCACATAAATATACGCGGTGATAATAAAATCTGCGTTAATTCCGTGTTAATGGCAGAATAAATTGCCAGAGATTGTTTTAAGAAACTTAAATCGGTAATTTTAAAAAAATACATTAGACAAGTCAAGCGGTTAAATAAAGTTCACGCGACGCACGAACCAATGGTTACTCGTTTAACATCTAATATTTAAACAAGAAACATCCAATTGAATCGTAAACTTTTCTCAGTAGATACAGACAACTTTGATCAGACACCCGGTAAACACGGCTAACTTTAAGATCCTCTTAACAAGTCAATACGTAGATCCATTAACAACCGCGAAACCACGTCGTTAAAGACGGAAGAACGCGTCTGATTATCATACCGGCATCACCATAAAACCACCGTACCGGGTCGATAAACGCGTTCTTAATAATCGTTCCGCTCGAGTCACGGTAAAGGGGCGCCGCGATGAAAGAATAATGAGACCCATTTCACCGGCGACAACGATTATCAAAAACGATATAATAGACTTTCAAAGGCGTACATCATTTGACCTGTTCCGTCGCGGTGAGAAACGAACAGGAAGGAAGGAAGGAAGGAAGGAAGGAAGGAAGAGTGGGAGAGACGTGAAAAAGAACAGAGAGCAATCAGAAAGAAGCAGAATAAGGAAAGACGGAACGATGATCCTCGAATCGAGTGACTTACGCGACCCTTTTGCTATCGCCACGCAAAAGAGGGTGGCAGACGGGCGGTCGGAGAAGGGAATGGAAATAAAAAAAAAAAGGAGTCGGAATGGTCGGCGAGCTCGAATGCGAAAGAAAAGGAAGCCAGGCTTTGGGGGAGCCGTAGAAACTGGATTTCGGACCAAGAGGAGGCACTATCTCGGAAAATTATGTCAGTCCTATCTCAGGTTGAAAACAGGAACGTGGATGGGCAGGGACGATATGAAATAACCGGAATAAAAGGGAGAGTGAAATCTCGAGCTTCTAACAGGACACCGATGGAATAGAAATATTACAGCCGGGATAAACTCTGCCCTATTCTTCTTCTTCTTCTTTTCTGTCCAAACACGACCCTCTCCGCGGGGGTCAGGGTTATCGGTTTCTCTCATTTTTCTGTCCATACAAGAGATCCTTGCTTCGTCGCCTATCCCGGTCGCAGATTAATCGTCGATCCCTGATAAGATAGCAGACATTGAATTCTCGAATTTTCGCGAGACCGTCGGGGGAAAAATTGGGATCCGTGAATGGAGAATTTGTAACTCGATGGTAGAGACGATTCGAAAGAAACTCTCGTCGATGCTCGTAAATAGAGGAGCGTCTGCGACAGTGACAGCAGCAACTGGCCTCGTTTTTGTTCTTCTTTCTTCTCGTTTGCCCTCGATGCGATTTCCATAAATTCAATCTTTTTGCCCGACGTCTGGCCGCGAGTCCGTGAAACTGTTCTCGGAATATTGAAACCGTAACTCTTATTATGAGGTCTGAAAAAAAAGGGGTCGGCCAAGAAATTAGACCGCTATATCGGGCCGGATAAATTTCCCGTCCCCTTGCCGGTTTGTTTGTTACTTTGTTCCCAACTTTTCTTGTTTCCTCGGACGAGGCTGCGCGTTTTAAGCTACGCGAGCGGTACCGACGAAATTCGAGATAAAAGAGAAACATCGGAGAGGGAACATCGCGATAGAAAGATAAACCGTAGGGATACTTAAAACCCTGTTGTCTGTAACAGTGTGCTGTTCGATGGGTCGAAATCGGATCGTGGAACGGATAACGATCGACTTCCCCGTTGCCGGATTAGGCCAAGTTTGGGGAGACTTTGATAGGATCTGTTTGATCAAGGAGGATCGGACTATTACCGAAGTAACGCTTGTCTCGCTTTCACTCGGACAACTTACGCGGAAATCCTACCTCTCGTTCTGGAAATTTTTTTATCAGCGATCTGTTGGATATTCTGTTTGTACAGTTTCACCAACAAGAGGATAGAGAACAGCGGATTATGAATAGATAAGGTTGAAAAGTAGAATAGTCTATTCTCTTCGGATTTAATCCAGGATTTAATCGGATTTGTGTTGCGGGATAATGTAACAAGAGATTCGAATGATCTTATGGCGAAGAAGATTGTGAAAAATTGGGACGTGGACAACACTGTTCCGTAATAGAAAAAGATAATGGATAGTCTAATAGAAATTAAAAAGTATTAAAAACATACTAAGAAAATACCACCACATATATAACCATTAATTAATTACAATATCTTAATCGCAGAGTTTACTCAAAAATATCTAACAAAAAAATATACCCATATTCAAATTTTTTTTACAAAGCCTACACGTACAACGCATTAAAGAAACTCGCCCTTATCCTCGTACTCTTGCGGAAAAAAAAATTCTCTCGCGAAAAATGAACTAAACGCACTCCAACCACCTAACTATCATTTCCATGAACCCTCGTTTCTTCTTGTTCCTAACGTTAACGTCAGAATTTCCTCGAAACATCTCCGACAAACAAACGACCACCCTCACTGCGCTCCAGCTCGATAACCATCGATGCAACGGCTGCGGTCGCGTTTCCACGACGAAAGAAAACTCGGTGCTCGAATGATCCCCGGAGGTTCGCTCGTTGTAAATGGTCGATAGGAAAACCCGGTGCAAAGAGAGAGAGAGAGAGAGAGAGAGAGAGAGAGAGAGGCGGTAAGATTACCGAACGAGGCTCGCGTGGCGTGCTCGAGACCACGGCTTTATTAACACGTCTTACAGCGTAACGGGATCTCGTGAGCGCGTTAAGAGCCAGGTATACGGAGGCAGCTGTTGCTAACGCAATTTTCCCCCGATATAAATCCACCAGGACCCCGCGATATTGAATCAAACGGTATAGCGGACGGCTTTATTCGAGTGTGGTTCACGCGTGCGCCTTCTACTCGTCTGGCTAACTAGATCCTTGATGGACGGTCGAGCGGATAGAACGAGGCGGTTATATAGAACGGATCGAGCGGAATAAGTCGACCCGCTTCTCCACGACTTTGTTCAATGGTAAAGGAATAAAGGGGAGGAAGAGGGAAAGATGAAAGAAGTTCTTCGCTTCTTCTGGTTCCCATCTTCTTCCTTCATCCCGTTGTGGAAAAGATGTGCCGTCCATTAGGTAGGAGCCGGTGGGAAAGTCGGAAGATTTTTAGACGGCGTTGGGAACGGATCGTGAAAGGAAGGGTCACGATTGAACCGAATCGCCCGGCCAATTAGGTCTCTCATGGAATATTCGACTCGATCCAGATATGTTCGAGGGTATTCCTGATACGTGTCCGAGTGTCGATTGGTCTGCGTTCGATCGAGACGAACGTTTGTACAGTTGTTAGACGTTAGCGTGAATCGAAGCGAGACTGATTGATGGTTGGATAAAATTAGTCCTAGCTTGGGTTGATTCAAGACATGGCATACAGATCTGGAAGGAACTGAAATAGGTAGCAGAAGAATCGAAGCTTTCGTCCTATGTTAAAAACTTTGTAGCGATCGTTCTCTAATATAAGAGCGAAGGAATTTCCCGTGGAAAAATTCAAAGACTTAATTACCGACTCGAATTCATCGAGGCACACCGATCGACCGATTAAATCGAAAAGGAAACGACTTGCTAAAAATCGCATTTCGTACGGCATCAATCCGAGAGATCTAACATCGACCATCCACGACAAAGGATTCTCCACGGTATGGTTACACGAGGAACGATAGAATAGAACAGATTGGATCGACTGGAATAAGTCGTTTCATCCGAAAACTTGGACCAATTGAAAAAAAGAAAAAAAAAAAAAAAAAGAGAAAGGAAAGGAACGGTCGAACCGGCGGAACTTCTCTCTCTTTCTTTTCCCCTGACTTACTTTCGCCCAGGAAGCGAAGGTACGCCCATTACGGCGTGGACGAGCGAGGTACCGTGATCGGAGATGAACCGGTAAAAGAAAGAAGAGGCACGGAGAAAGAAGAAAGACGAAGGAAAAGGCAAGGGAACGGAAGGAAAATCGAAAAATCAAACCGTTCTTCGAGAGAGAAGATTGGGCAACAGTGAAGCTCGATAGACGATGGCCTCGGAACACGATTTTCTGGCGCATCGAGTTACTGATTGCGAAGATACTACGTCAGAACTCTGGGTACCTACACGTATAGTCGCCGCGGCGCTACCCCACTATTTCAGCGTGCCATGCCGAGAGAAAAAAGGTGGCTGCCACGATTCGTACGATGGTCTCTCGAAAAATTGTTGTCGATTTTGTCGATCCGATCCGAGAACTGCTTGCCAGCTACGTGTTCCGCTGTTTTTTCCATTTAGCAAAATGCTGTGGGACGAGTAACAATTTGGTTCGAGCGTTCGTAAAATTGTATCGTTGAAGAGAACGGTGAAAAAAAATTACATTTACATCGTATCGGGTTCGTATGTACTCTTCAAATGAAATATTTGAACGCAATTAAAGAGGTAAATAAACATTTCTTAACGAGCAGTTTTTAACGAAGAGTCACAGAGTAATTGCTTCGAAATTGTCAAACACACGTCCCCATGTTGACCAAAATATTATCCCTGGCTCTGTAGCAACCAACGAGGGAACACGGTCGATGTGAACGTAACACGATGTACGTACACAGGGATTATTCCCTATCGTGCGATCGTTCTCACGAAAGAAACTTCAACGTGGCGCACGATCGACCGACGTATAAATACATCCCCGATACGCGGCTTGTTTCATGGCCGATGAGCTATACGCGGCATCGAGGCGCACAAGGACGACAATAACGCAGGGACAAAGATAAAGACACCGTTATTCGTAGCGCAGGCTATCGAGTATCGACGATCGTTATCCTCGACACATCGAACCGATAGCAATCGCAAACGAAATTCGATGGAACTTTTCGATGTTTTGAACAAAAGAGAAAAGTTCGATCGTTGTACCGGGCTACAGGGGTTGTTAATTAAAACGAATGCCCGTATACTTTTGCTAATTTCCACGATAATAGAAGGGAATCCATTATGCAGTAATGAAACGAAAGGAAGGGAGCCGGGTTTAAGGAAATTTCGCTCTACTTTGGCCGAACTTCACCTTTGTACAACGATTCGGCGATCGTTGCGACCTGCACACACGGCAAATCTCTCTACTATTACGGGGTTACGCTCGAGAAACTTGCTTCTCTGCTCCTTTGCCGCTTCCACGAGCCGTAACCTCGAACCAGTTAGCTACTATGTTTGCTGTTCCAGCGAGCGATCCAAGGATATTGGCAACATCTGGCGGTACCTATCGTTCGATAGGGATATAGCGAGTCGAAGGGTACGAACCTGATCTTCGGATCGACCGTCCAACGCTATCGAAGGGATAACATCACGAATCTCGCTAAACAACAACCGAGCCGAGCCGGTATTGGCCGCGCGTGCACCTAATTACTAGTACGAGATCATGTACCGACAATATTATCGCTTTCCTACTATGTGTACCTGCGATCACTCCAACCACCGATCAGTTCAATCGAAGATGAAGACAAATAGGATAAGGCTACGATTTATTTAGAATTATAATCTGGATTGGAAAACTTACAACACATAGTATTCGATTTCTAATCTTTCTTTCAATTGAGAAATGATTTAAAATAATTCTCACTTAANCAATCGAAGATGAAGGACTTGAAGCTTCGACCCGTGACAAATAGGATAAGGCTACGATTTATTTAGAATTATAATCTGGATTGGAAAACTTACAACACATAGTATTCGATTTCTAACCTTTTTTTCAATTGAGAAATGATTTAAAATAATTCTCACTTAAAATCATCACTTTAAAATAATTCTCTAAAGAATAGTTCTTCGTATAACAGAAAGAAGTCACGCCTGAGTCTTTTAAATTCTGTAAAAAGCTTCCAATGTACAGAGCGTTAAAAATATTACAATAAAGAAAATTATTTCAACTGAGAAAAAAAAATAAATCTCAAAATTTTCCGCTACGCAAAACTAGAAGTATCATTTATATTTAATGAAATATAGAAACATCTAAATCTGCTCAGACTCCTAACCTATATACAGATCAAAACATCACCCCATCAAACCGTCGTATCATTAATCTTCTTACTTCCCGCGTACGAGGCATCTGGCAAATTGCAGACAAATTCGCGCGACATCGCGATACTGCGGATCCTGGAGTTAATTAGCTGCTGTATCGACTGTCTGAGCGAATGAGCCAAGGATATTGGCAACATCTGTAACTATCTATCGTTCAACAGGAACATCGAGTCAGAACGGGGTTGGGAAGACTTGTGTGGAAACAGGGGGTTGTGTCTCGAGACCTGATCATTTAGAAGCTCGTGTAACAAGAGCTAAGCTGTATTATATCAGCGAGAAAATAGATAGATAGATAGACAGATAGATAGAGAGAGAGAGAGAGAGACGAGTTAGAAGACAGGTATATTTAATTATCTGCAATTCGGGGTAATTGCGCGTGATTAATGGAATTTTCACATTGAACATGTATCACGATTTACAGAATTAACTATATTTCTTCGCAACTTTACACCAAGATTGGTGATTTTTTTTAATTGGATCGAGGAAAGCGTATTGGATTAAGAACACATACAACTGTACTGCTTCTTTCCGAACTTAATTTACTTCAAGTTTTACCTCAAAGTTCCTTCCGTGCGAGGAAAATTGAACACGAAAGAACTCATGACCGGTCATTTAATTTATCCGCGTCAGTTGGAGCGAAATAAGAAGCGAATATTTTTTTTTAATTAAAATTACCGCTGATACTCCGATGCCACTGAATTAAAATGATAACTTACATTTGTTCAACAGCTCTGTTATTTCGTAACTCTTTCTCGTAATTAAATCCATAAGATGGAACGAGTTATAAAGCCGCGTCAAGTTTTGAATTAGTTCTGGCAGAAATGCACATATTTTGATAAGAACGCTCGCATGGCGTACAGAGAATGATGTCAAAGAGTGTGTTGGTCTTCAAAGCTTTTACGGTAATTAACACTGTGACTGTTTTTTATGCTATGACTGACGCTCGTATATATATTACACGGTCGAAGTAACGTAGAATATAGTAGTCACGGTTCGCGTACGAGTGTCAAACATTCCAGCAACTTTTATTCTGACACAAATTTCGCTTTGACGCTGCCGTTGTTGATATTTCCAACATTTTAAAATGATACATAATAGGTGCTCGATAAACGTTCAAAATTACAACGGTATTTAAGTTCGAAGCATTAAGTTTTTACACCGTTGGTACAATTTCGAGGAGTAATTTTTTTTTAGTACCAGTTTCAAGTAAAAAGAGGTACCGCTCGTAAAGAGATGGAAAAGGTTTCAGACAAGACCGATGTACTCCTTAAAATAAAATTTCCAGATATATCCACCGACAGAAAGCAATAATAAAAAGTTTTATTGCAGCGGTAAAAGGTGATGTTTCGATCTATGCCGCTGCTATTACTCTTACGTATTTCATAACCATAAGTAGGTCGGTAAAAATTGAACATCAAAATGTTAATATTCGATACTCATCGATGAATATTTTCATTCGTACTTATTAAAATGTATAATAGCGCTCGATAGAATTTAATGAAAGGAAAAAGCCTGTGGCCAAAATTCACCGACGATTCCACAAAGGCAAGGATCTAACACCATGACAAACGTCGCGTTACGCCGTTAAAAATACCACGGTCACGCGTCACGGGAAGAGTAGAAAAGCTCTCTCGTTTTTCACGTCAAAACCATTCGTCCTCCACTCGACGTGAATAACCAACAAATAATTCCATTCTAGGCCTGCGCGTGGATCTCGTACGTGCATACAGAGAAGCGGATGCCACGCAAGTTACTCTTTTTTTTTTTTTCCTTTCGAGTTGGCTTCACTTCTGCCCTCGCGATAAATACGCTCGCAAAATCGTAATCAAACAACTGTACCAACTCTTTTGCATGATACTTGTAAAGCTGCTGATATTCGCAAGCATTTTCAACGTTTCGTTAATTTCATTATAAATGTTGAAGCAATGATAAAGGTGTTTAAAATTTTTTAAATAGAAAATATAAAAGTTTAAAATTATAATAACGTTATAAATAAATTATTTTAAATGTTCATATTGGTCTGAATAACGTTTGTTCGGCGCGCGTTTAAAGCGCGAAGCATTGAAGGTAAATGGCGCGCCGCTAACGGTAGGGACGCGGTATGTCTGACTAATGCTGGACTACTTTTACTTACGCGGAATCCTCGACTCTTCTACTTACAGTTCAGATTCGTATAACTTATTCCACACCGTTCGCTTAATTATAAAATGACATCGCAAGTGTACTTTACTATTTGAACCAAGTTAAATATTCCAGTTTAAAGCAATAATAAGTAAATAAATAAATTCAGGAATCTTTAAGACGTCTGGTAAAATTATGCATAAAAAGCTTGCCTGAAAAGTGCCTTAACCCCGCTACGGTTCTCAGGTCGCTTTTAATCCAATCATTTGTCATTTAGATTTTTTAATCTGTGACAGATATAAAGAATTTGTTATTAACATCCTTTATTTTTCTTAACGCTAAAACATTTTTTTGAAAGAAACAGAAATACGATCGTATCGATGTAATTCCCAAGAACGTAGCAGGATTAACAGAATGAGCGATTAACAGAGAGATAGTTAACAACATTCCTTGCAGATGGATGAAAAAGTAATCGATGCTTCGTACCCATAAAATTCTACACAAATCTACTTTACTATATCTTGTGAATTCGCAACAAATTACCAGTCGTCTAACAAACTGATCAAATCTCGTTCTTCCCTATCGCTTCCCCTCGTTCTCCGCAACACATTTTTTTTTTTCCTTACGAACTTCACGATATTGGCGCAGTTGGACCATTTAATTCCAGCACAGCCGGGAATTATATGAACCGTATATATCCACCTTTATACGTTCAATGAGTAATGGCAGGCGTCCATCATCGAGGAGGGGCATGCGTCTGACGCGAACCGTGTGTGGCGTGCCCGTTCCCGTCGTCGGTGCGGAAAACAATTTTCTTCGAGTCGTGAGGAGGAAAAACAGAAACCGAACACCGGTCGCGAGGAAGCGAGAGGGTTGGTGAAATGCGGCGTAAGTTGAAACAAATATCGAATTTATCGGCTTGCTGTGGGATCGGGAAGGGTGGGGGTAGGTTTGTAGGAAAACCGGACGCCAAAGAGGGAGCAAGTCGGCGTGAGTTACGAGCTGAAGGGAATGGGAATGTGGGAGAGGAAGTCGACGACGACTACGACGACGACGACGTTCGTTCGTTCGTTCCTGGGTCGTGTTTGAATTACGAGCTCTAGTAGTCCAGACTGGAAATGGAAGCCGCCGAATGGCGGGAATGACATAAAACCAGTGACGGCGCTGAAATTTCTACCCCTCGACCACCTCCTTTTCTCTCTCTCCCTCTCTCCCTCTCCCCCTTTTTCCCTCTTTTGCGGCCTTTTCCAACCCCTCCTCTCTGTCCTCGTCTTTCTTCGTTTCCCACGTTTCTCTGTTTTCTGCTCGATTGGTTTGATTCGAATTACTGACAAACTTGAACGAACTGTACGTCACGATTTCCATCCCCTCCACCTGAAAGGAAGTCCAAACTATTCTTGCGGTGATCGTATTACCCGGTGTACCTACGTGTCCTCCAGGAGCAGATCTTGATATTTTTTTATCGTTAGGTCTGCTCGAAAGAAAAAAGACACCAGAGGATTCTCACGAAACGATCTCGATCCCTTGGAACCTCCCTTTTCTTTTACGACAACGTCTCTCACGAGTTTTCTTAGTTTTGCGCCCGATAAAGCGTTACTTTAATATTATCGCTTAATATTAAAAATCTCGCCGTTTCCCGGCCGTCCCCTTGGCCGATGTAATATAGAAGGGTGTTGCGGTTGCTTAATTAAATTTCATACACCGGCATACGCCGCGTAGCCACTTATTAAACCTCTATTCTTAAGGTGCCTTCTAATAAAGAGTAATTTTACGGTCAGTGGTTCGCCGGGCGTCAAAATATTTCGCAATTTTCACGAGATAACGTGCCAGAATCTGCTTTGCTTGACGGATATCCTCGAAGGGGTTGAAAACACTGTTCCATCCGTAATCGACTTTGCGCTCGTGCGCAAACAGAGGCGTTCACGCCTTAATCTGTGCAACGTGTGCCAGCTTTCGAAGCCAATTTGCATGTGATTACTCTTGGGGAACTCTGGTTTTTGCGGACTGGTCACGAAATTCGTGAGATTGACGAAACTCAGGATGTCGATAATGGTAAAGGCACCGAGCGAACATAAATCGATTTCGATGCGATTTCTTTGCCGACGAATGTTGGAGAGTCACCGTACGTTAAAAATGACGCGTCTCTCTTCGACGAGAGTCACGGAGCTGTTCCACAAAGAATTACGGAAAGAGAGGAATTGAATTCACGGTAGGCAATTCTACGCCCCGACTGATATGTTTCGCCAAGCTGCGAGCATTTTTGAGTTTTTGCGCATTTCCCGCGGTCGGACCGGCACGAATTCTCGGTGAATTAATTGGGTCACTTGGGGTAAAAAACTCGTTCGACCCGTACCCTCGTTTTCCATTCTCTTTCTTCCTCTTTGTCCACACTTGCTCTGCAAACAATGTTACCCATTAACAGAGTTAGCATCGTCGGTGCTACGTCCCAGCCGCTGTAATAAATTAATTCCGGGAGGCGCAAGCACGGCCGTACCGTTCGACCAGAGACAGAAGAGGAAGGGAAGAGACGGAAGAGTGAAAGAGAGCGCAGAACCGGAAACTGTCGAGGATGAAACGCGTCAGATACAATCGCGAGCGAAGGCGTTAAAAAAATACGAAAACCCCTGCGAAAGAACGCGACTGATCCTCCTTGCTCGTTCAAATATCCTGAACTCGTATTCCCGCTCTTTTAGAAAGCGAATGTATTTTTGTCGAGCAACACAAAAGGTTTACCGTTCCATCTTATAATTAATTAGATTTTACGGTTGCGTTGTTATTGGTGGAATATTCTTTACGCTCTTTTCGTTTAATTCAGCCTTCTCTGCGTAGCTTCTGTGGTACCCGATTTTGAAACAAATATACGTCGCTAATTAATGCGTAATAAGTACCCATAGAAATTTCTCATCGATTTCTATTTGTAAAATGTTCTGTTAATTTCAAAACAGGAACGATCTTTCAGTTATAATTAAAGATTCTTAAGTTCTCGTTTACTGGAAACGTAACAATTTTCAATTTTCCGTTCAATGGAAATCTAATTTACTCGTAGAACTGTATTAATTTTCTTTAACAAGGTACGAAAAAGACCCTACAAAATATAATATCTCCAATATCATCGCCAATATTAACCTCGCACGAAGTACTTCACCAATTTTCAAATACTTACTATGTTATTCTCCTGAAGAAGGAATAGTCTGATACGAATTTAAGAAATTCTCGATACACGTTCACCCAATGGAAACACCTGAGATTTCGCCGTACCGTGGAGACGCGGTTCAAGCAAATGGAAAAGCATTTCCCTTTGGGTACCGTTTCATCCCGCTGTTCACGTCGGCCAACTTGCCTCGTTCTTGTTATTAATAGCGGGGTGGGGATTAGCGACGGGCGAGACAGGGGCGGCAAGCGGAATCGGCGTCGCTGATGGAGCCGGAAATGGAACGATCACGGCCAAGACACTCGTAGCACGGATGTCGGGGATGCGGTAGCGAGTACGCAACCCTCGAAAGGGTAATCCACTGTCGAAAATACGATCTCTCTCGCCATGGCCAGCGCGTTATTCCACGTCCACGGAAATCGTGTTCTCTTCGGTTGAAACGGAGCGTATAGGTTCTCGAGGATAACGATCGATCTCGTTAATAGAGAGCATTTGCGGATCGCGTTCAACTACGCGAAGCATTTTTTTAAAATTCATCCATCTCTGTCTCAACGGCCAAAGGAACTAAACAAAGCGTAACTTTGGTATATCAACGGACAGGGAATTCCTCGGTTTTCGTTATTAAAACCGATCGATTGTTGCGTTTCGCCGCAACGATCTCGCGAATACGATTACGCGTTGATTCAATACCGATACGCAATCGCGATCATACAATTAAGAGGCAACGAGCCAATTTTGTTTATCAAATTTTCCACATTTCCGACTGAAGCGGTGTTGGATGGATGTAACGCGTGTACAATTTTTGGTACAGACGAGAGAAAAAGTATCGGTAGCCGTGGAAAATCGAAACATTCGATGCGATTGAAAAAATAGCGACGTATTCGACCGTTCGAGTACATCGAAGTCGCAATCGTAACCGTGATTTGGTGTTTGACGTTTTTAACATTTCCACCGGACCGTGGACCAACACGACTACAGCTTTTTAACCATATATTTTGCAACACGAGCTTAATTCCAATTCTCACCGACTCATCGAGCCAAGCCAGAGACAGCGTAATCAGATCTTCCAGGAATCGTTTCCTGTGCCCGCTAAAAACATTCCAAGCCGACATCTCGAGGGACTCACGAACGTTTAATTCTCACCCAGCCGTAGTCTATCTCCGACGTGTACAATCAGAAACCAGCAATCAGGGCAATAATGCGTTCGTGTGGCGAAAAAAAACGTCGACCAAGTGGCGAGACAGGACGAGGCAAGCCAGGGAAACGCCATTACGTTGATTGTAATTGCGCAACGAGTGAAGCGAATTGAATCGGGCTTCGAGGCCGGGAAACGAGCCACCAAGGAACGAGAGGAAAAAGGAAAAAAAAAACGAGCGTGACTGGCTCATTTTCATGATTCCGCGAGCACGGAATCGACGCGGGGACGCGTTCGCGCGACGATAATGGGCCGGTCGCAGCGCTGGTTAACCCGGTGAGCTTGTTTCGCGTCGAAAGTCTCGGATACGATTAAGGACAATAACGAGAGGCTGTCGGGGAAAAAAAAAAAAGTCGAAAGAAGAAGCGCCTCGACGATGGGCCTCTGTAACGTAACGAGGCGAATGGGAGCATAAAGGAAACGAGGGATCCTCTTCAGAAGCACAGGTGAATGGAAAGCCAATAAAACGCATAGAACGGAAACGGGTGCGCGATGTAAGGATGAAAGGACGACGTTTCACAGGGGGTGTATCAGGGAGTGTGCCAGCGGAGTTATGGCCGTGACGACACAAGCGTAACACGGGCACGCATAAAAATACAGTGACGTCTATTTATTTTTACGACGCTCTTCAAATCCATCCTCACTCTCGCTACTCGTTGTCCCGCCTCTCGCGAATCTCTTTGCGACGATTTCTTCGTAACGTCTTTCCACCCCCATCTCGAAACACATCCGATCTCGCCCCTACGAATGAAGAGTTTACTTATTCATCGCGAGATCTCAAAGACAGAAGCTAGACGAACGTCTTCATAATGGATGCACGCAGGAGGAAACGAGTGGATAATTCAGAAGCTTCCGATTCTCACCGACTGCGTGAGCTTTGGTACATTTTTATACATCTCCGTGGCTTTCCTACGCGCCTTCAGGAGCAACGTCGTAAAGCTACGCTCTGTCGTCGCTGTTGTTGTCGTCGTCGAGGACAATTCGAAGATTTGTAGGTGACATAAAATTCCTCCGCGCGAATTATACGGTCCGTGACCCCCGCTTTGGATTTGTTGCGTTCTCGCTGATTTTCATGTTTTATGCTCGCACGGTTGCGAACGCTTAGACGATCGTCGCTACAACCAACCGATTCCACGTTAAACCAAGAATTGTCCCTGTCGACGCAAATGGAACTCCGATTCTCACCCATTATTTTCCCTCGTCCACGAAAATGACCCTGGGGCAACGACGACCTCGATGATCCCAAAGTAGATATTCCTCATCGGCCGATAACTATCAACGGTGTGACGCGAGGCGAACCAAGCGGAATGTAAAAAACAAGCTTACCCTATCGTCTAACACGTAACTAAATCTGTAAAAGCGAACGCGAGACGGCTCTAAGTGCGGAGACGCTCGTTCGAACGAGCATGACGCACAGAAGAAGTTTCACCTTGCGAACAAAAAGGTAGCTAAAAGCATATTCCTGTCGTCCTTGGCTTTACGCGGCCGAGCTTATATTTTTATAGCCGTCGGCTATACGACCGACCTCCGTGTGTGGCCCGTCTATTCTTTCCCTCCCGACGACCTTTGCCACCCTTAAACGCGTAACGCACGACTCCACCCTTTATGTCGGCCTCAAGGACGCCGGTTGAAACGAGGGAACGATAAAATCGTCGGTTTACGAGAAAACAGTTTCGAAAGTTAAAAAAGAACGCGGGACCACCGAAGGCGGCTGCCTCGTTTCACGGCTGACCGAACTTGCGAGAGAGTTGGCGAGAGAAGTAGAGAAAAAGAGAAAGAGAGAGAAATGGAGCATTTACATGAGCGAGCGCACATTTCCATTCGCGGAGCGCCGCTTCCTTTCCGGCGCCCTTAATATTTTCTGCGTCGAGGGATCAAGCGTTGTTGCGAAACGCGGCTCCGTATTTTCGTTTAAACACCGCTGGCTGCTTCTTCTAGCATATTTCATACACGGTCAAATATTTTTTCATTGCTCGTTGCCCACATCGTTTCTCTGGTTTCGCGTTCATTATGATACCTCTTGATGTATTGTTTTATGGTTAAAGATGTTTCCTGTATTCCTGTTCGTATCATGGTGGATGGCTCTGTACGAAGTTTGGGATAAAAACTAAGTTTTCTAGGATTTATCCAGTAATTCGAGTTTGGTTATTGAAACTACTGTGATTAATTATGGAATTCTAGATATAGGAAAGAGTTCTTGTTTGTTCCGTTCAAACAAATAGAAAGGATAAATATTGTTATATATTCTAAATCATATTCTTTTTTCTCGATACCTCGTTTCCATTTTTTCTAAATACCTTTCAATAGTACTATTTAAAATATTTTCAATATCATTAGAGGCGATTTTTTCTTTTTTTAAAGTTAGAAAACTACGATCTAACTTATTGACCAATTATATCTTATTCATTGTGAATCAATAACAAGAAATATTGAAACCGTATTAAAAAAAAATAGCGTCATGTATGTATCCGTTGGTCGAAAAAAAATTAAAAAACTTTGAAGAGATTAAGTATCTTTGAAGAGATTAATAAAGAATAAACGTCGCGTGGCTCGGTTAAATTTTTCTAATAATCCAAGCCTGGAAACTAAAAATTCCCTTTGTACTTCTTTCTGTGGGCAAACCGTCGTAGCCGTCGTAGCGGTTCTCATAAACACTACCCTGTCGTTTACGTCGACCATCGCGAAGAAACACCGAAACAGCTGTTTAAAGCCCGCAGGATAAACCCTCCAAGATTTCCCGCAATGTCGCCATTCTCGACGGTTCCTCTCATTCGGGTTTCTTTCTCTTTACTGCCTGCGCATGGTGTTACGCCGCATGGCTGGTTTATTGTTCCACGCTACGAAAAGGCTCGCGCAAGCACTGCTCCAAAATTGAAGCGAGTTTAACGACAAAGCAAACGCTTTTTTTTATACTCTTACTGCCGCTTCTGTTGANTTAAAAATCTTTCAAGAGATTAAGTATCTTTGAAGAGATTAATAAAGAATAAACGTCGCGTGGCTCGGTTAAATTTTTCTAATAATCCAAGCCTGGAAACTAAAAATTCCCTTTGTACTTCTTTCTGTGGGCAAACCGTCGTAGCCGTCGTAGCGGTTCTCATAAACACTACCCTGTCGTTTACGTCGACCATCGCGAAGAAACACCGAAACAGCTGTTTAAAGCCCGCAGGATAAACCCTCCAAGATTTCCCGCAATGTCGCCATTCTCGACGGTTCCTCTCATTCGGGTTTCTTTCTCTTTACTGCCTGCGCATGGTGTTACGCCGCATGGCTGGTTTATTGTTCCACGCTACGAAAAGGCTCGCGCAAGCACTGCTCCAAAATTGAAGCGAGTTTAACGACAAAGCAAACGCTTTTTTTTATACTCTTACTGCCGCTTCTGTTGAAAGAGGCATTCATCTTACTCGCGCCGAGCGCAAAATTGAAAGTAACACGCGTTGGCGCGAAGAAGTTTGATTTAAAAATTAAAGCTACTCCCAAGCAATTCGCCGAACCGAATCCCTTGAGCAAGGTGGAAGGTTACGGAGACTGGAACTTTAACAAATAAGATTCCATTTTCGAGTATAATACCCCGAAGCTTTGTAATGGTGTGCTTCAGCCACGTATTGTACAATTCTTGAAAAAGATTGCTCGAAAGAACACAGCAAACGGATTTCCTAATACAAAGTTTTGGTAAATAGTGAAGTTTCAAGGTGAAGAAATATTTTTATCACCTCTTAGTTGTAATATAGATACGAAATAAAATATAATTTATAAGATTTCTGCTATTCTAAAAGTCTATTTGTTCTTCGAGACGAAACATTTCCACTTTAAACGATGCTTCACAAAGTACGGTAAATTATGACCTACATAAAAAAAAATTAATATATTCTATATTTAATATCAATATTTATAATATTCAGTGTGATACGAAACACAGCTAAAAACCGAAACATTTAATAGCCCAGATAAGATCGAGTCGCCTCACCCTCAAGACCGCTTCAACCACGATTAGCCTCCGCTGTTCAGCTATTAACCTTTGCCACCGACCGCTCTTTTTTCTACAGCCTAATCGCAGAATCTCGCTTCACTCGAAGCAACAATCTACAATTCTGACACTTGCTGCCGAAAATGGTCGGAAAGGAAAGCTTGCACGGACAGGCGAACGGATGCCTATTCTGTCCAAGCCTATTCTACGATCAACGACAAAGGCAAAGAAAACGACAATTCTCGCGTTTCGCCGCAAAAGGCTTTAACCCTCGACAGAAGGAAGAAGAAGCAACAAAAGTAAAACGAAGGGAAAAAGAAGCGGAAGGAACAGCGGATATTTCGCGGGAACGCTGTTTTTTCCCGACTGCACTTAATAAGCCCCATATTGTGTCTGTGTAAATTTTAATAATGCGTCCTGAGCAACGCGGCGACCGGCTTTGCTTGGTCTGGCTACAATCTAAAAATATTTGTTAGAGCGCGAACAGTCCCTGGAGGACGTCTCCCTCTTTATGAAGTTTTATGTCGGTCGGCTGGTAGGATACGCCAGGATACGATGGAGAGAAAAAAAATGGGGTTGGAACGGGGGAGAGGAAAGAAAACAAGATCCAGAGGGGGTAAGAACGTCGGATGACAGCGACTACGGGCGGAAGAAAGGATGGAGGAGGAGAGTAAGGCAGAAAAGGGGAGGAACGTGGGTGGACAGGGTGGATAAAATGGAAAAAAGAGAAGATGCGGCGGATGAAAAGGAACAGAGGGAAGGAAGCACACGAGGTAGCTTTCAGGTTGTCGCACGAAAAACAGTGGACGCCTTAGAGCTATGTATCGAGGCGAATGGTGTGTTTCTTTACGAGAATTCAATCGGGTCGACACGTGCATCGAGTTTGGAATTCGTGGAGGAATGCTGCTTCCGAAAGCGTGTATCAAACGGTAGAAAATTTGGCGGAAAATTTCTTCGACATAGCTCGTTTGAAACGTAGACACCGTATATTCGTTGTCTCTTGTGGAGATGGCTGTACAGTGTCGAGAACGAGGAAATTTTACGACCGATCGATGCACCGAATTGATCGGTGGAAAAAAAAAAAAAATTGAGCACCAGAAACTAGAAATTTAACCCGTCGAGATTTTTCGTGAAACGAAAACGATTCGAACAGGGACATTTGTGATTCGATGAATAAGGAGGATAGACTTCGCGAGAAGGATACCTCGAGATGCTATCGAGGTGTGGATAATTGATAAATATTGATGGACGAGAAGAGGCGATCTCGAGAGATGAAAAGGCGAAAGAAGATAAGCCGGGTGGCGGAGTTTCGTCGTCGAGCACAAAGAATACAGAGAACGGGTTGCGGTATCGGTTCTATCGACGCGAGTCTCCTTCTCGACGATTCAATCGAACCTACTTTCATCTCACCCGCTATGAATCCTTTTCCTTCTCCTCTCGCGGTAGCGAGACGCGATCTCGAGAAGGGCGTTTATTGAGACCGGTATTCGAAATTTCGAGACCGAAAAGTCTTCTGGCATTTAGACCCTTATCCTGGTCGTATTTTCGTCGGGGCTCTGAATCTCTCACGGATCTCACGCATCGATATCGATGGTAATTTCGTTCCTGTTATGGCGTACAATTTCGAGAGAAAAGTGCACCCCGAAGCGTAGAAAACGGTCGGGTCGGAGAAATCTCCGGCGGATTTGTCCGGCAACGTTGAAAACGAACAAAAGGATTCTTTGAGCGCGACTTGGCCACGCCTGCTTCCAATCAAAACTCCTTTCTTTGTGTCAGTCGCGAGCGAGGAATCCATCACCGCGGCAAAATTGAAACGTAACGCCGTTCGGGGCCCGTGCACGCGTGCACACATACGAATGTGTCACTTACACCGTCCCAGCCTTGACGAATTGCGAATCTTGCCGCGTCGTACGCGTCGGCCGGCATTGTCGTGCCTGATTGGAATCCGGCCGCGTTTCTGCTCGTTTTCACCCCCTCCTTCTTCCGGCTCGCAGCCGCTGGATTCTTCCGAATCGCTCGAGCATCGGGCTCGCATTCACCGCGAATAATACGAATAGTTCTTGCCACTGGCCGTTTCGTCGTGCTCGCCTGTTAATTATTTCGCGTTTCTACCGTTTGTCTCTTTTTTTTTTCTCCAAATGGGCATTCGCTTCTTTTCGTTGGAAAAATCTTGACACGTAATTTGTGGATAAAATGGAGAGGAATGACGAGCGCTTCGACGATGCTTCAAGTTCGTAGTTGAAAGCGTTGCGATAAAATATTTAGAAAAAAAGAATAGTCTTTACCGGCGCGAACATTTTGTATGAGTTACCTTCTAGGTTTTAACTACTTCCATGGACAATGTCCATACCGGATCAGTGGTAAGGAATAATGTATTACTCTCTATGGGTTTCCCTTCGGCAATACCTTCTTGGGATACGCTGTACCGTGATGAGATTGGGACTTGGAAAAATTTCCACATTCGAGGAAGCAATCCTTCCACAGGATGGAGGATTCCAAGGGGAATTCTAGCAACGAGAGAATTCAACCTCCCAAGGAAGGAGTTACTTCGATGATAAAAATCAACGGAAGGATATCAAACAAAGAATTCCACGGGCTTAAAGACAGGAATTCAAAGATGTCTTGAGAGAAATTGCAACGACTGAAAAACCGTACAAACACGAGAGAAATCTCAGCAATTAGCAAGAGCGACAAAATACTTTAAAAATAAAAATGTCATCGATCAAAAAGCAGTGCGATGACATCAGAGAGAAGATACGGGAAGACAGAAAAATGACGCGAAACGCGCGAGAGCACGAATAAAGGTTTGGTGCTTCGATAACAACCAACGACCCGGCCTAAAACTTCCACTTCGGCGGAGAGAAACGCCGGCAACCGGTGGACGGGTGGCGGGGAACACGTCGCATTGCGGCTACCGACCGGACAATGCCATACTGACCAGGGTAACTGCCCTATGGAATTGCTACTGTGTTCTCCTCGAGGTCTCTCCGTCGCTTTCTCCAACTTTGTCGCACCGCCGCGAATACATCGAATAGTTCTTGTTTCGATGATTATTCCGGAACTACGCGAAGCTAGAAAAACTCTTTGCTCGCCACTGCCAGTCTTGCTGTTCTTATGCGAAGTATCGTAAGTTATATGGAGATTAACCGTTTCACTGCCACCGTCTGCGTCGAAAAACAATCGAGCAGTACGGTTGTGGTAGACGCGTGACTTAAAAAATTGCTGCTAGCCTTTTCGTTAGTTTATAAATCATATTATTTAATTAAAAGAAATACAGTTAAAATCGTCGAGCTCGCTTAATTAAAATGGTCGAATACGTGCTGTCTCGAAACATGTGAATATCGCTCATAGTCGATTGTAGCGACAAAAAGGTAAAAGCGAGCTCGAATATTTACAACGAAATAAGAACGGTGAAAAACAGGCAAGCATTTTCACTGGCCGCGTGGAAATTACGCGTGCCGGATTGCACGACGAGGAATTCCGTGCAAATCGTCGAATAGACGCTGGAAGGCCGCACGCTTTATCATCCTGATGCTCTTCCGCCGCCTTAACGAGACCGACGAGAGTCGTGACGTCGACCGACCGAAGCAAGGATCGTTTTTAACACACATCCTGCAGTCTCGCGTTGCCCATACGTGCTTCGAACTTACTCTTTTCTTTTACTCTGTCTTCCTCTTGTATCTAAAGTCTAGACTTTCTCTCTGGACGTTCCATCATCGAGGTTACACGAATGACCACGAGCCAAAGGATTTAACGGTCTTTCCCCCCCCCCCCCCCC
>SMSQ01007592.1:38832-65200 GCA_019453375.1 Ctenoplectra terminalis
TACGACCAGTTCTCGAGGCGAAGCCATTTTTTTTTGCAGCCGCGACTCCGCTGGGAATCCGGTAACGACACTTTGTCCAGGCATAATTCAGAATTATGACGTCGAGTGGGACGCTCCAGTTGCAGCAGGGAACTACGCGATGCCACAATGTCGGTCGATGGAATTGCCTCGCCATCGTTGTCTTTTCAACGCTTTCGTTCGTGAAAAAAGAAAAAAAAAGAACTTGCTCGATTCCATTACCTGCCTCGCGAACACTCGCGATCTTCGGAGAATCGGGATCTTTGAAAGAGATGCGCGCCTCTCGACTCGATTGCTTTTCATTTACGCATGAGCTGCTTCTTTTTTTTTTTTTTTTCTGGTAGTTACGCGTGTACGGTACAATGACTCCATCATCAAGTAATTACGTGAACGATGAGTTCTGCGTTGCTATAGGGTTTGGATACGTAAGCCGAATCGAATGAGAATTTGATTCACTTGCGGTGAATCTTGTTCCGGTTCTCGTTGCGGTTTGAGGCAAAGAACCCGCAGGTTCTGTGCGGAATACGTGGTAACTCGTTTCGCGTGGAAAATTTTTGTGCCGGAGATTCGGATGGAAAAATTAAACGAAGTTGAAAACGACATCGGTAGATTATTTAAAAATTTTTAATTATCTCGTGTTTGTAGAGCGGTATCGGAAAATTGCAAGGAATAACGAAGCTTAATTAAAATTTTGCTTGGACGTAGCAAAATCGATGGAAGGTTGTACGAAATCAGTGTTTGATCTGTTGAAGCCGCACAGTAGTATAACATAGTATAACATGATCATCAGGAACGAAGCTCGTGCTATCCTCGAGTGCCGATGCTGAAGAGTTACCATCTTGCGAAGCAAATATCGATGGATAAACATCCTTCCATTTAGGCGTCCATCCTCCCTTTTCACTTAAGCTTCTCTCCGATTTCTCTGTCCCGGTTTGTCATCATTTTTTTCACAATCACACCGACGACGCATCGTGTACAGCTTTTTGCACGATTTCTTTCGTAATTCTTGTAAAATTTGCAGATTTTTAATATTGTAGATTCAGAAAGAAGTAAGTGGAGGACAAACGAAGGAAAAACAGTGTAATAAAGAGTAAGAGCCGTAGTTTACATGTGTATATAGACACAGCCGCTGGGAGCAGCTTACTTGCTTATTTAGTCGCTGGGTGAAACATAGTTTCAGCGTCTCTGTAATCGTGAACCATCCACCTGCTCCCGCTTTCAAGATTTACCATCCACCTCGGTCAGCCGAAGAAACTACCCTCTTGATGTAATATCGCTGCAAATGGTCCACATTCTTGGCTCGGCAGACGGATGATAACGCGGTGTAATATTTTATCGTTGGAGAAAAATAATTAGCCGACGGAATAAATTTCTCCATTAATTGAACCGAGATCGTTTGATTCACTTTTTAAACGCGTTAAAGGAGCACGTATTTTCAATGTCAAGAATACGCGGTCACTGTTCGTCGTCCGGCCAGCACGGGAAATTATTCTCGGTCGAAAGTCAACAAATCCCGCATGCAAGGAATCACTCGGCAAACTGCTTTGTATCAACAAACTGTATTCACTGGCGAAGTTCATTTCCTGGCGTCACGAGAATACCAGATATCCGCGCTTCCAAAACCGACGCTACGTTCGTAAACTGGTCACTCGATCTCTGACCGTTTCTTTGGATATATCATATTCGATTTTGAAAATAAGTGAATCAAAAAATGAAATATAAAGAACGGGAATTAAATTCTTAGGGTTTAGCTACCGATCAACTATAAAGTTAAATTAACAATAAAATTGTTTCAAGTTATCTATCTTTTCTATAATACGCTACAAAAATTCTGTATTTTGAAAATTAACTCTAAAATCTGAAATAATATTTACATCTACTATACATCGTTTACTTATCGACAATTTTAATAATAAAAAACTGCAAATTATCACTTGGATCGCGTGAGAAAATTCCTTTCTCGATTTCAAAAAAATATTTCCAAGTTTATCGCATCGCGGAAAAAAAAATCGAAACTTAATAGCGATAGCACACGTTGGAATAACAACTAGTCGCGTTGACTATAACGTTCACCGATAATTCGATCCAGAAATTGATCAACGTTGTCTAACAGCCTCACCCTTGCATGGAAATGGCGTTCAGAAATGGTGGGTACATTTCAACCCCCTCCGAGTGAGCGTCGTTCTTTACTTCGGCCCATCGAAACGCTTCCTTTCTCGCTTGGTCGGTGAGGAATCGGCACCGTCTCGACATTCCGAGTCGTCGCACGTTTCGAATTAGCTGTTCGACTCGACTGCACGTCGGATCCATAGTCCATAAGAACGAAGCAAAACGATGGCCCGTTTTATGCGCCGCCCTCCGAGTTTGCGAGCGCTCGCCGGGACATTGCTGCTTTAGGGCAGACTTAAAGACGAATACACGCGACGCTGATGGCTGATTGCGAGAGGGAGAACTCTGGATCCTCGATACAGTTGCTGTAAACTGCTTTCAGGAGGCGACTATCCTCCTTATTCGATACTCCTGGAACGTTCCTGCACGCTCGATTTTGTTTCCCCAAGCTTAATGGACACGAGTTCTTCGATACAAGAATACGAACGACAGAAACGAAACTTAACACGTTTCTTGTCCCGAGGTAATTGAAAATTTTAGTCGGCCCGTTGAATAAAGAGCAACCAACAGTTTACACGAATTTAACAACTCGAGCAGAGTTATCTTCGAAAGGTTAATTGTTACTTTATGATAAACACGCTGCGCCGTCTTTACGTTGCGACTAACAGAGGAGATGTTTAGCCTTAAATGATTTGTTGTTAATTCTGACAAAAATAATAAAATATAATAGGTGTGTCATGGTACGTCGTTGGAATCTAACTGGTCAATTTAAGAACTCGTATAAAGGATACAGTTTGCATAGCGAACACGTATTTTAATTAGCCTATTGCTGGATGAAAGATCTAGGGGTAGTTTCGAGAAAGTCAAATTATGATAATTGCAGAACTTATTCCGGCTTTTGCGATAGGGAGGCATTGACAACGGACGTTCCTGTGTCCGTGTAAAACGTGTGAAAAGATGAACGAAGAGCAGTGGCAAGGTGAGAAAGCTTCGAGCTTCTGAATAACCTGGATGAAGGCCGGCGGCCCGCATCGAGAAAAGTTTTACAGCCCGACTCGCTGGACGCGGATTGTCGCGACACCTTTGCCAACTTTTCCACTACCGGCCATTCTTTCTTTTTCTTTTTTTTTTTTCCTTTTTTTTGCATTGAACCAACAGAAAGAGAGAGGAGAGAAAAGTGGAGAACCGGTGCATTTACCAACCGCGAATTCAAAGATCAACCTACTTAATCTGTCGGTTAAGCGAATCGAGGACTTGCGCGAGTTTTCAGTTTGCTTTGAAAACGCTAAATGTTGATCCACTTTCTTGCCTGGAGAACTTTGGTGAAAGAAACTTTTGGTGTTTATAAATTGTCGTAAGTAATGTTTACAGCAAATAAGAAGTAAGACGAGAGTGTACACGGGGAATTAATACGCTGAATGCGATGGAAGTTTTCGGTGACTGGTGTTTAACTTGTCGGTGGCATCGCGAGGCATTGCACGATGACGAAAGTTTCAATTTTTATAATTTTCAATATATCTTTATGGAAATAATAGAAATGGATTGACGGAATATTTTCAATAAAAATGAGTCCTTATACGAAATAAATTCGATTAAATTGGTTAAATTGAATTCAATTCGATTTAGTCTTAACAGTAGTCAGTTTCGAAGCCACCCTTAAAAATTGTTCTTAAAGAATCTGGCCATAAAATAGATTATTGTTGAAACTTAGTCCAACCGAAGTTCTATTCGAACTCATTTTGTGTATCAGTTGACGTCCACGAATTAATAAAAAATTAGTATTAAAAGAAAAAGTGTTGCAATTATATATGTAACAAACACGAGCTCAGATTTTCAAATCCTCACGTTCGCGATTAATGTTTCGTAAAGAAAAGGGACGTCTAAAAAGCACCCTCTTGAGAGCACGTAACTTCTGAAGGGGCGCTCGATTTATCCCGAGACTTTCAATATCGTGTAATAAATCAACGAGCAAATTAAGTCGTCTGTTGAATAAATGTTTCACGACTCTTATAACGAACCGCCATTTACTCGAAAATGTGAAATTTTAAGCCATTTAATAATATCGAAGAACAATAAACGATTCACGGTTCGTGAAATTCTTGTATACGTATGTCATTTAGTATTAGTATCGGTAATTAATTGACGTAATCGTGAAATGTACGCTCGATCAACCATTAAGCGAGGCTGTCCGTAACATTGTTCGCTTTGTGACTTCGTTAAACGTCGGTTCGTCGCGCTCGCGCGCCCACGGCTCGGAGAATAAAACAAAAATTCAGTTAGCAGGCTAATGGACGGCGTGAGCTATTAATGCAAATTCACTTTGACCGGTTTTCAGGCTTTCCGTCGTCGTTCGTCGCGCGATTAAAAACGTCGTCGCACACACGACGAGCTCACGATACGAGGCAAAGGTGCAGCCACGTTTACACGTATCGTTGCGTGGACTGCTTCATTCGGGCCCAGCTATTAAGTTTTTCATAATTAATAGCTTCCTCTCGTGAATTATTGCGAAGGGAATAAAAATTAAGAAGTAAAAAAAAAAGAAACGCGACGAGAGACGATTAACTGTATCGCTTGCGAGAAATTTTTCGTGAAAGCTATTCTTGCAATTAATTAACCGCTTGGTTTGTAACCACGAGTCACACTCGTGCCACAGATTATGGTCAAAGTATAGTAAAGACACGAAGTACCTGAAATTTGTGATTAATTTTTGCATCTTAGTAGCATTTGTGTAGAGTTATTACAAATGGACCAAGTGTCCAGATATTTATTAGCGATGGTGTATATATTGGACACAGGTCAATTATTGAGTAACGACATAGATAATACAAGTAATCAAAGCAATACGAATGTTCTTCTATAACGATTAAAGTAATCGCCGAGACCTATCACGGAGATAGATTTGACGAATAATCACCACGTATCGCGATAATTTTTGCTTTTAAAGGTACAGCACGCTCGCGGCGCGTTTAACTGTCTACCGTTCGTGCTCCCAAGAGTGCAATGGCTCGTGCACTGGAACTGCATCACCGCCATTCGTCGCTTCCTCTCCTCCACGTAGCAATTAACCGCGTCGCAGTAGAGCTCGTCTTCGTGCTGCAGACAACCATGAGGAGCACTAAGCAACGTGCGTGTCCACCACTTTGTACGACATCCAGCACCATCTCGACCCCTAAGTAGATGCGTTTCAGGACGACGTTAGAGCGTTTCAGCTAGATCAAATTAACTCTCGACGTTCACGAAACTCGACGGCCAACGTAACCCACGAGCAATTTCTCTAGTTTCTTGCTTAGACGGACGTTTATGTTTTTCACGCTTCCTGTGAATAATTCGAATTTTATTCGAAACAAGGATCCAAGCAAGGTAGAAAATACGCGGCGGTTTCCTCCGATAAAAACGAATCGTTCCCGCTTTTATCGTTCAACTTGCACTCTGAAATTTGTTTTCGTTTTTTTTTTTTGTAGAAGACGTGAACGACAGCGAAGTCACGAGCGACTTCTCAGATTCTCGTCGGCGAGATTGGACCAGATAAGCGAAGATTAAAAATGAACACGAATAGGAGGCACCGGTTCCTCTTTGTCTCCGGGAGGCGCGAACAGCCACTCGACGTTTTCAATCTTCTCGATATACGATATTTATGGGCAATACACGGAATATCGACAAGATTGCGAGTTCCGAGCATTGATCACACTGTTTCGTTATCGTGTTTCGCGATCGGACACGAGTCGATGCAACGTCGAACGTTGGAGAAATTATTACGCTGATTCCTAAGACCATTTTTTGTTACCCTTTACGCGGGACCTTGCAATGACAAGTTTACAGCTATAAACTAGTCGCGATAAAAATTTTTATGATTTATAAAAAATGCATCGCTCGTAGTACGACGCGGAAAGACGAAATTTATCGTCGCATCGCTAATTTCTCCCATAAAGAACAAACTTGGAGTTATGAAACGTAACGCTACACCGATTCTCTTACGCTCCTTTCAAGTACGAAGAAACCATCCAAACCGGAAAGAAATTTTACCAAACCGTTGTATCCAACATTCCACGTCACTTCATCATTTTGTTAACAACGAAGGACCGACCGAACTGAGTCGTTCAATTTCCCGCGATAACCGAATCAGCCAGTAAATCCTTAGCCGAAGGGCAATGCCTCGTAAGAGTAAACAGTTCGTGGTCGTTTGAGATTTCAACGAAAGATGTTCGCATGTTCATGCGATTTTCAAGCATCAGAACGAACGAAGAAACCGCCACGACACGCGATCCTACGGTATACGTGGAGAGAACAAGAGAAAGGGCGACGATCGACGGTAATCTTCGCTTTATCTTCGCCAAAGATAATGATATTACCGGACCACGCAGGCCCCAGAAAGGCACGGCCCCCGTTTCGCAGAACTTCCACCCTTCTAGGGAAACTCATTTCCTTCGAACGCGCAACGCCGAGGAACAGTATAACGCAGTTTCGTCACGTAACGATTCCACCCCGTCCCCAAAAAGACAACAAACTTTAAGACGAACGGAACTGTCATCTCCACGCCGGACATGACAAACCCGCAGCCACTCCTGTCCCGTATCCTTTGCCTCTTCGCAGCCACCCTTGTGTATCCTCCCTTTTACGCTACAAACAGGGCAAAATATTTTATCGTATTTCCCATCTGAATTCTCTTTTACGACATTCCCGCGTCGAACCGTCACGCGATGCAAAAGCGTATAAAAGACGGTTACGAAACGCCTGGGAATAAACGACGGATAGATTGTAAAATTCTACTCGGTCGAAAATTACGTTCCCTGAATATCCAAGTTTCGGACGTCTCGACTAGCTTCTCCGTGTGTTTATGGTGTACCGACGCTTTTGGTAATCCAATTGTGATAGGATGAAAGTTAAAATTGGAAATAACGCGCGAAAGGGGTATAAATTGAGAGATACGATAGAGATATCCACTGGAAGTTGGATAAAGTGAAACTGATATAAAAATTGGATCCGTACCCTGAATCTTTCATTTATCCGGCCAAACTTCGTAATATTATATTCGATGTAACTGGAGTTCACGGAGACAAAGTTTGCAATGATGCATCTTTGGAAACGTGGAACCGTGTCCGCATCAGCGAGTGCCGCGACGCTCGAAATTTCCGCATTCAAAATAATCGGCTAATACGAAATCCGACGGAAATACATTATCTCAAACACATGGGACTGTCATCTCCATTTCGTACACGCCAAAATCGACCCTACTCCTGTTCCGGTTCCCCCGTCCTTTCATCCATTCTCCGTTCGCCTCGTTGTCATCCCCTTCGTTCCTGTCACCCGTGCCTCGTCCTTATTCGTCTCACAGAAACGATCCCCAGTGGCGCTCGCGCCTTCTCCAGTCCTGTCTCGAAGCCCGCCATTTCTCTCTCATATTGTCTACCGTTCGTGTCTTGCATATTAAAGAAGCGCGAGGCCGTGAAGGCACGATAACCGACGAGAGAAGTCGAGAACATAGGCTAGAGTCGGAGAAGGAACGAATGCGATGGAAGCGGAGGGAAAAAAAAAGAAACGGAGAGTCGAAGCACAACATCGACACGAGCTCGAGTCGAAAAGAGGTCGTCGGGATGGAAGGGGTGGGTTAAAAAAGGAGAGAAGAAGCCTGAAGAGCTGCGAGCCCGTAACTTTTGTAATTGAGTTTAGTCCTCTTGCCGTTCCCATGCTTTCTGTCCTCTATCCTCTTTCGTCAACCAACAGCCTCTTCTGTTTCCCCTCTGACTTTACCCTTCCTCTTCCACCCCTTCCGCAACTACTCCGTGTCGCTTCCTTTGCTTCTCTGACGAATCCTGTCCTGGTATTCCCGTCCTCTCGTATCGCGGGAGAACCAAGTTCCCTCCCAATGTCGCGTTGGATAAACCAAGTTCTTATCTCGACCCTGCTGGCTCGCAGGTAATATCGTCGAAGCGAAAACTATTAGGGGATGATGGCTGGCTAGCCGAGAACAGATGTCTGTAAGCCGGAGAGCTCTTGCGTTGTGTGTGAAGCACACGCTGGGTGGAAGTAACGCGATGCCTCTGCTATTTACGATGTACGTGGCGGATCGCAATTTTTCTCGGCAATTCGCGGCCAACTCGTGCCCGACGTGCACCGAGATCGCCTAGGGACGTGGCTGTTGTCTTTTGACATCGCTTAGACAGGAGGACTCGCACGAGGAAACTCTTTACAGGATGAAATCTACCCAAGGATCCGTAACGGTCGCAACGTCCGCGAAAAGGGTTGCGATTGAAGAGAAAGAAATGAAAAAACAAGCGTGATAGGTTGAAGGATTTGAGAAGGTATTGAAACTTCCATCGAGGCAGGTAAAGCGGGCGTCGATTAAAGAGAAGGTTAAAAAATCTTTGGCCCCGATCGAGCGTCGAATCGGCGGAGAAAATAGAGACCGAGGATTCGTCGATAAAGTTCGGCCGGTTCCAGGGGGTGGGATTAACGCGCAGAGACAAAGCTGCTTGGTTTATATCGATGGAACCGGGCCCTCGGAACTTCGACGGGACAATGAATTAGATGAAATCGGGCACCGTTTGAAATAAATGCGATCGACGGATGTCGGGGCTTCTTTGTTCGTCCGTATTAAATGGCGTCGAATGAGAATGGAAATCAATAGTCGAGGAGAGAGGCGCGGCGTTCAGCAGGGCTGAAACGTCAGGGGGAAGGGGGTGGCGGTAAGGGACGCAGCACGGGGGTGGTTGGAGCGAAGCGTTGCACCCGACATCGTAATCCATGATTTCGTAGCGTGTTCCGGCGAGAATCTGCGTGAAAGAATTTATGGGGATCCGCCGTACCGAAAGATTGGTTCGTTCGTACCTCTTGGGTCAGTAGACCTCCGAGGAACTGCAAGTAGAGGTACATGGAACGACGGAAGAAGCATGGAAAATATACCGGGATCCGGGATCTGGTATCTGGTATCTGGTATTCGCACCAAGAAAAAGGTATTACTTCCTGGGAAGATAGTCGGTACCCTTGGGACCTCGTAAATCGTTGGCGCTGCTGGTCCGAGAAACTTCAAACCTACCTGGTGTGGTGCAGATGCCTTCGACTTCGAGAGTGGTAATATCGAGTGCCGTCGGGCGTCTTCCCAAGAATTTCATGCTTCGAGCGTCAAGTGTACCTCCTGTTTGATAAATAACCTATCGAAATTACCAATTCGTTTATCGATCTCTTGGCGACTCTTAAAAGAGACAAATGAAGTCCTAAGGAATTTATCTTCGAAACAACCTTGAACGCCTTTGACGTTCCTACATGCCTTGGTCCAAGAATTCACGAAATCCGTCGCATTAGTATCGACAGGGAGACTCGTAAACATCGCTGAAGAGTATATCGCGCCACCATGAACCATAAACATTTTAGGCATTCAACGGTAGCCAGGAATCGTGTCGTTAAAAGGGGAAACTGCTCGCAGCTTTATTTTATTCTCTCTCGCTGGCCTGGACAGGACGCTGCCACCGGTACAGGTAATAAACGTGGCACTTAAAGAACCGAATAAATCTAGCTGTAGCTCGGAAAAGTATCGGAGAATTGCGTGAACGCGTACGATCCTTCGTTGCACGGGGGTGGTTTCGATCCCGACGGTTTGCACAATAATAGCCGCGTTATTGTCGCACCGTCATCTCATGCGCCCATTATCGGTACGCTCGAGTTTTTCTCGCGGAAATTTATGCTGCAACTTTAAGTCATCGCATGAAACGATCTCAGGGTGTGCAGTGTCAACAAAGGAGTATAAGTGCGCCGGACGGTAATACCAGATTTTCTCTCGGCACCGACACGCCCCATTAAAAGGGTAGAGCTGACATTTTATCGCGATAGACATCGTGCATGCGAGGCACGGCGGTCCGAAACGATACTTTATTGTCGGGCGTCGTTACGTCTTTCTTTTACTTTGAATTTTACGATACGATTTTACGATCCAACCCAACCCTCGCGGCCCTACGACTTCCGTCGTGGGCGTCGTGTCAAGATGACGTTTCATATCTCTTCCTGACTCGCCTCTTTTTTTTCCTTTCCAAGTCTTGCTGGAATTTCATGGAAATTCACGTTGCAGAACATCGGAACGGGAAAATGCGTGCACTTAAGGTGTATTTATGCTTATAGAAATAATTAATAGAAAAAAGCTTGAAAAAAGAGCTTTATTAATGGTAGTTCATCCAGTAAAATGACCGAACATTAAGAAAGAATTTTGAATTTTGGTCCTTTGCGCCCCTTTTTATCGATACGAGTGGAAAAGATGAATCATTTAAATGCAATATAAAAAAGATGCATAATCGTTTCTTTAATTAATTTTCTTCTCTGATTTTACTCGACGCTATTCGTTTCAACGTCCGATTTGAGTTCTATTCGAGTGGTCATCGATTCTCACGGAAGGTGATAGACACGCGCGATTACGTGGTATTCTAATGATCCCCCAGAGAGTTTTNGTCAAAAGTTTTGAGTCATACGTCGTAGAAATAAGAAACCGGTAAATATCAGAAAGAAATAAATTTAATACTCGATTTTAGTGGGAACTTGTACAATGAAACATTTCCTTTCCTTTCGCGTTTTATAACTTCGCTTTTAGTGGGAATAATTTATACCCCTTTTATCGAACCCGATCATTTTTCCTGAATTTCCTCTCCCTCAACGAGAGTAAGAACTCTTTTACGTTGCCATTATATGTTTAATAACCGATTGAAGGAAACGTTTGATGAAGACAGTCCTATTTAAACCTTGCCTCTATCTTCATCCATGCTCCTTAAAAGTGAATACTATAACACAACTCTAACATACGTTTCTAACGTAAAAACTCCATCAATAGCAGTCTAAATATTCTTCAATGCTAACCTTACTAAACGAAAACAATAAAAAAACAGGTATATAACAATCGTCCCTTAAGCAAAGAACAATTTAAGAACCAACGAAAAGAAACATTTCTCGCCAAAATTGATCGCGTCTAGTTTCCCCCATATCGATCGTAGAAAATAAAATACTTCGACCGCAAAATATGACTGAACCAACAATTATAATTCAAAAACCATTGCTCCGTGGCTGCTAACTTGTTAAACGCGACATCAAGTCGACCTTAAAGGAATAACCATTAAGTAGTCGACCATAGTATCTAGATTACAAGTGTACAATGCCTTAGCTTAGCCAACCACTGTGAGCAATAGGACTAAAGTCTTGTCTGTGTACCTAACGTACCTGCTGGCGTTGTAATCTGACGGAGTCGCAACCGCGAAAGAGAAGGGACAGAAACGGAATCAGAGAAGGTTCAGAGAGGTAGAGACAGAGGACTGGAGGGCAAAGAAAAGAGAGGGAACGTTTCGTTGGTCCATTTCGAACGTACGCTGCGTTTCGTAGCCGTAATTTGCAAGTCCCGTCCAGGGTCCTAACTGGGCCAAAACTCCGTTGCGCCAAGTTTAAGCGAGCTCACGCTTAAAAGCTTATGTTTGTTTAAGGAGTTGGCGTGCTGCCGTACTCGACGGCTACCTACCTACGTACTTCGCAATTCGTTACGCGCCGCCGTTTTATCTGAGACGAATATAAAGACGCGTTTAAATCGGACGTTAACTGGCAACTTTTTTAGCGCGATGGCTGGAGTTGAATGGAAACAATGAGTTTTATGGGTGTTTATTAATTTTAAGTTTGGAAACGATGCGTGGAAATTCTTCCTCTCTTACCGGAACGATTATTCTATTTCTACTTTTTTAAGTAGTATAAGCCGGAGATAAGAAAGTTCTGAGAGCGTTCTCGGATTCTATTGAATTATTTTTGTTTCAGGGAAAATAAGATCGGAATTAACGCGAATTTGGTCAAGTATACGCAAATTCATATTTTTGGAATGTACGCGTGACCGAAAGATAGGCAATAACTATGGCGAATGATTAATTCTGAAATTAAAAACTTAGAAAGTGTTAAAGTCTTGGGAACAAATGATTGCGATTTCACTTGTAAGCGAACTTCTCATCTTACAATCCTCGAGAATAACGAGCAACGAAACTTTAATAAAATCAGCATTTTCAACATTCCTTCCATAACTTTTTAGAAGAAAAAAAAAAAAAAAAAAAATCAGAGTTGCAGCGGAAGACACGAGTTGAGAAGGGGAGAAACCGTTCCGCGTATCGATTATCCGAGACTTGTTACTTCGTTCCGCATCCTTTTCAGTTTGCAGCGTAAACGCAGGCGCGCAAGTTAAACGAAAGTTACCCGCGTAAAGTGTCGCGAGATGAAAAGCAACTCCTTAATGGTGAACCACTGACCGAGCGAAAAATCAAGAATCCGTAAAAAACGTTTGCGAGAAAGTACAACGACAGAAAATGCTTCCAGTCGAGGAACGTTTTCGTAACTTAAATTCATCCGCGGCTAAACACGTTTCCAACAGAAGTATAAAAGTGAATTTTCTTGGTTAAAACTACTCGACTGACTTTTCCAGGCAAAATTTTAACAAACTTCAATTATTATCGTAGTCTACGCTATTGTCGGATTTTATAAGAAATAATTACAACCCTGATACATATTCTTCGTACGTGCTAATAGAATATTAATCATGATTTAAGTTAGGGGTGGTTCTATAAGCTTCGAAACTTAACCTAGACAATATTGGTTCGCACGAAACTTCAAAATTCGCACATTCTATCTTCGATATATTATTCAATACTACTTATATCAATATTAACACGTTCCTCGCACAACCTGAATTTTATAATCAATTGCTGCTTATAACATCTATAAAAAAAAAAAACTCTAGCTATTAAACATTTGATTTGTATTTAATAAAAATTTCGATATGGAACCACTTGTAACTTATTAAGATCTCTGATACACAAATGGAAAGCAATTGTCGATTTTTCAAACCTCAACCTCATTAACCCTGCACAGTGTAATAAAACAACAAATAATTTAAAAAGAATAACTTCAAAAATACTTCATTTTTTATTTGCACGCCAAGGACGTATCAATTTAGTTATTTACACACGATAAATATTAATAATTCTGTTACATTGCTACGATTTAAAATATAAAATTCACAATACACAGTATTTAAGATCTACCCAAATTTCTTCTCTGCGCTACGAAGGGATTAAGCAATCCACAACGTACAAAGCAAACAATTTGTAAAAAGCATTCGTCAAAAGTGTTCAGAGACATGCACGCGAGAAAAGCAACGATCACCGCTAACTGGCCTCTTTGTTGGCCTCTCCAAAGACGTTCCGTCGCGTGAAATCATAAAGCGGAGAACGGTTATGCCGCGTGGCGTGGCGAGCAGTCGCACGGAAGAAGACCATAATCGCGAGTGCTCGCAGATCTTACGAGCGGATAAAGATGAAGACGAACGTGGTCGCGGGACCGGAAACTCTGCCACATCCCGAGGCGTAAAAACAACCATCACCGTCAACCTTTATGAGAATGGACGGTCTGTGTTCGCCGGCGAACCGTGACGTATCCTTGAAGCGACATGCACATTCGTCGGTCCGTATATCTATGGCTGACACGTCTGAGAACGTGGTTGTCGAAAGTCACCGCGATAGTTTCGCGGTGAACAGGGAAAAAGAAACATCGCCAACCCTCCGCCACCCTTCGTCGCTGTTTCGTTTGACCTCGCATCGGGAGAAGCGTATCAGGCTACGTCACCTTTGAGTTTCCGGTTGGCGAGCACTTTGAAACTACTGATGAAAGAAACCTACACGGGTAATCAGTCTTTGCGAAATCTAAACCCTAAAGCTAATAACATATATTTTGAAAATAATTCATGGAAGAGAGGGCGAAAACTATGGTTGCTCGAAATAATTATTGTTGAGTTATAATATAGAGGGTTGTGCCAATAAAAATTGCTAATTATGATTTATGGAAACTAAAGAATATTTTTCTGGTAGAAATAGTATGGTATATAAAAAGAAAAAAAAAAAAACAGGATGTATGATGATTCTTTTTAGGAAAGTATTTATAATGAAAATACAGGATGATATGTAATTGGCAATACGTTCAACGGTAGGGTGATTTTACATGGAAAAATAAATCGAATACGCAGAACGCAATATTTTCGATCGAAGCTTTATTTTCACAGCAATCAATTTTAAAGATACATTATATGTACGCGAAACTGATTCCATGTTCGTGTACAACGAATTTCATCACGCAACGCTGATATTTGTTTTAGCCAGTGAATTAATGTACACAATAATGCAAAATGAATATTTTCTTTGTTATTTGTTTAATCAATTCATCAGTCGAATTTTGAAACTCGATTTTAGCGAAAATAGACGATAAAATTTTATCGTGCAATTTATATATCCATGTAGAATCATCGCCCTGACGAATATATTATCAGTCAGTTGGCATTCTGTATAAAATTTCATTTTTAACTTTCAATTATACATAGCTTCTTGTAAAAACAAAAATATATACTTTTTTTTATAAATTTCCATTTCTACGTAACATATCGCATCTAACGTTCGTTCAAAGCTACGTTCCAGCAGAGGTTGACGAACTCTACGAAGAACCACCGAAGAAGAGCGCGCAAAGGTGACGTTAACATCGATCGAAGTAATACCAACGCACGGTTTCCGGTATCCTCCAATATTCCATCTCCAGATTTAATTCGTAAATCGGTTTTCCGCGAACCAGAGAACTACGAACCGTCGATCTATCGAGTACAGGAGGAACGATATCTCGTCGCCATACGATGCAATCCACCCCCTACTTGGACACGATCGAACAATACCTCGCGGTCGAATAAGCATGAAACGCAACGCTACGAAATAGGAAAGCGATTCTTTTGTGTATTGAAGATCCTTGGCTGGTTTGACCGAGTGAATAGATTCTCGGGTAACCCGAATAAATCATGGATCTCGAGACCAATAAAGTCGATCCTTCGCCGAGCCATCGTAGTGGCTGATTCTTTCCGGCGACTCGTCAAAAGTCGTCCTTTATGACAGAATGCTCCTCGTGTTAGCATACAAAGAACAAGCGACGCGACCGCGTCGTCGCTTCTGAATACATACGTGGTTTGATTCTGAAAACGAGAGGCTGAATACGATTCGAGAATGGCACTCGAGAATAATACATCGTTTCCTACACTCCTATGAGAATCGAGCTACGGTCACTGAACTCTTTCTGGAATCATCAATCGCGAAGAGACAACGATACTGTGTTTGGTTCTTTCTGCTTTTTTTTTTTGTTTTTTTTTGTTTTTGTTTTTTTTGAAACGTAAAAGCGTACCGAACTCGCACAAGCGATATACAGGGTGTCTCGGAAAGAGCGTAAGTCGGTTTCGTTAGGGAGATATTAAGGAAAGAGGCAGGTCAATCATAGATCGGATATAATAGGCGAATATCGGTGGAACTTTCGGCTACGCAACGCGTTTATAATTTGATAAATAGGTTATTATGCATCGGAGTATGCATTGATCAGTTTTGAACGCTAATTATGTCGAATAACGAATAAAATTGGATTATTCGTTATTCACGAGTAACGAAAATCATTCTCGTTGTTTATAATGCAAAAAGGCGAACACAAAGCTTCTCTTCTAAATGAACCGAGAATAATAATGATTCGGAATAAACAAGTTTCGGTGTCAAGTCATGGCTCGCGTTAAATTAAAAAATAAAAATCATAGAGTTCGATCGGTATACCCGTTCTGTGATTGATCGATGCTTTCTTTTAACATCGTGATATTTCTAGAAACAAACAAAATTGGTTAAAGTTACTTCATAAATTACCTCTTAAAAGGACTTACGCTTTTCCGAGGACACATCGCGAAGTAAAAGTGTATATTGATTCTATCCTATCTTCGCGTAGTATCATAAGATCAAAAGTTTCGAACCTTATAATGTTAGTTTACTATTTTCATGCTCGTGGCATAGTTAAAATACATTAGAATTTATGCGAAAAGAATGTTAGGATAATATAAAGCGATTTCATTTAAATATTCGTTATCAGAACACGTTAAGGCGACGAAATTCATGGGTGTCGCGAGAGAAGGGACACCGTTCGATGCTTTAGCCGGAGCTTCACGTGCGATCACTTTTTCATTTCCGCAATTTACATCCATTTGTGGCGAGAAATCGGGCTCGCTACACCTGGCCTGTTCCAACCCAACCCGAAAGCGTTCTCTTAAACCTACTCAGACCTTTGCAGGAATATAGGTCATTCCTGAATGCAACAAAAAGAAAGAAGAAAAAAAAAAAAAAAAAAGAAGAAGGAAAAAAGAAAAAAAAATGTAAATGTCAACGAATAAAGAGGAAAGAGTTTTTCCATCACGCTGGAAACGAAGAGAGCGACAGCGCAGCGTTGAAGGGAAACGAGGGATCCACTATTATTGCATAACAGTGGAAAGTCTTGATGCTGTTTTTCGCGATTCAATTTGCGTTTGCGGAAGAAAGTGGAAAAAATAAAGCTCGCTCTCTGTTTCGAGTAAGTTGAAATGATTTTTCTCTGCCCTGTCAAGAGGCTGTGCAAAGTTCTTGCCGGAAGAGTCCGAGAGAATAGAAACGCGAAACGACGTAACGACACATATTTCAACAGGACGAACGACGAATTCGTAACAGACAGATAAAACTGAAGTACCCCGCGATTCTCAAGATTCGCGTTAGGGTGTGAAGATGAAACGGGGGACGAAGAAATTGTCGTACAGAAAACAATTTTCAGCGACGACGAAGGGTTGGTAAACTACGGCCGATAACGAGGACGAGAAACACACGGAGAAAGATAAAAAGTTTCTCTATCGCGGAATAACGTTATCAGGCGTCAGCGTCATCTTTTATGCCCCAATTTACGCCTCCGAGAAGAAGAAGAAGAGCAGGCGGACACGTCACTCTCGCCGAGTTGCGAACATGGAAGAGCGGGTAAAGCAGAAGATGAAAGAGCCTTCGCGTAGAAAGAAATCGCCCGAAGGCGAAAGTAGAGAGAACGGGTCCCCTACCGTGTTCCCTTATCCATGAAGTTTGATTATGTTTTTAGGATGACGAGCACCGGATCAAATTTTGCAACCGCTATACCGAAGCTTGCTCTGTCCGCTCGTACCCGAGCTTTCGTCGCCTCTCAACCTTCCTTCAGCAATTTCTTTTCGTTTTCTTCCTATCCTTTCCTTATCCTTTTGTTCTTCTTGTGCTCTGCTCCATTCTACAAGGCCTTGTTTTCAGCCAGCCTTATCGATCCTGATAAAGTAAGCTGCAAAGTGAACGATCTCTTTCGAGGGATTTAATTAAAAGCCGCATCAGGTCGAGTTCTGACGCTCATTAATCAAACTGTCGTTCAGCTCTTCGAATGCGTGATACTGTATTATAGTCTGTGTACACCAGGTTATCGAAATCTTTATTAACGAACGGTGACAGGATGTGCACGTTTCATTTTGTATTAAAAAAAGCTTGTTGAGACGATGAACTTACGAAGTCATGATTTGTATCTCTGTATCAATGGGTTTGGAACTTATTTTTTGACGGAACACTTTCACGATTTTTAAAAAATGGTAGAACCTGTATCTGTGTTTTATGAATAACGTCTGTTACCCTCATTGTATTAGAGAAATAAAAAAATATGTAAAGGTAGAGTTTAGATGTTATCTAATTTTTCCTATAAAAATTCTCTTCCTCGTATCAAATATTTATAGGCGAAAAAAACTGTTAAATTAATCCAATTCTTTTGATTCCACGATCGCGTAATTTCGAATTTTTAACATTTATTAGTCATAGATACTCTTAATGAAATTTCCAACAAATGTTCGATAATCACCAAGACTTTAATATAAAATAATTTCAGCAGTTGTCCGTTAATTAACGCGGCTGCTACGCGAATATAGCTCATACGATCATCATTTCCCGAGCTTAAACGGTTCGTTACACACTCGCGTCGAATACATCAGCGGTTTCATCTACGTTCTACATTTCCGGTGTCGATCAAAGTACTTCCGAAAGTGGATCGCGACAGTGGTTCGCGCGAAACCTTTGTCTCCGTATTTATCGCGCTTTGATGCTCAGATGCTTCGCGCGAGAATTCAGGAACCTCCAACCGGTATATAATCGTTGAAACGATAGCAGTGCTTCCAAAGAAGAAAGAGATTTAAAAAATCTGGATCTCGATTTAGCTTCGAAGAGGAAGAAATCAGACCGAAAATAATCAGACGCGTACATCCGAGAGAATCGAATGATCCTCCATCTGAAGGAACATCTGCACGATGAAAGGCCTAAAATGTGACGAACGTGACGCAACCCTCTTTGTGGACGAGCCGTCAGGAGATAGCGTTAATGATATCCCAAGGGATGAAGACGACTTGGAGAACCGTGACTCTTCACGGTGCCGGAAAATTTTTCCACTCGGAAATTCGAAAAGGGAAGCCGAATCGATTTTAAAAATTATATCGTAAAACGATAATGCGTAGGTTTGCAGGAGATAGCGATATTGTAGCCACTGTAAGCCACCTCATTGATATGATACAGCTCTCTGTTCGTTAACAGAGTACAATTCTCTTTTGCGAAATGATACGATCAAACGAACTATACGCATGGTGGTCGATGAACATTCGCACGGAGAAAGGGGGCATTTGTTAACGAAAATCCCCACGAAATCCTGTAACGATGAAACGCGACGGGATTATACGGTATTTATGCGACGATCAAAAATTCGCAGCGCCAGCCAATTGGCTGTATCAGTTTAATGAAGTTACAAGATCTGCAAATGTTGAAACACACCGAACGTGAATCAGGGATTATCCAAGAAATCTGGTTGGTAACGCGACGAATACAAGGCAATTATTATAGAGCCCAAAATTGTTTGAATTCAACCGAACTTATTAAAACTGCACCATCATAGCGCTTGATATTACCCTGAATCTTATGAACGATGGAGGAAGGAAGCTCGGGAGGTTAAACCTGTTTCGTGCAAGTCAGCGCCCATAGATATTCGTCTGGTTAACGACGAGACTGGTATTTTCAACGGTGCCGTCATCGAAACTGCGAGGAGAAGGAGACAAAGACTCACAGGATTTTAGGCGATTTACGCTGCGGTCAGGTCGTGCTCCGCACTGTTGGTCATGTCAACTATACGCGGCCAAACTCAGAGACGCGAGCTACGTAGAAACGATGGTCGCATACACGTATACCATGGAAGGGTGTATCGACAAACTATCCTGCCGACCCCAACTGGATTACGGCTCGCTGTGTACACACGCTCCCACACATCACCGCACAGGATAATCCCATATAGCCGATTGACCGCCGATAAAATTTTCTCCCTCGTCCGTCCATCGCTTTAGGTCATAACCTCTCAGCCACGAACCTTCAAGTTATTTCATCCTCGCTCCTTTTTTATTCCTTTTTTTCCCTCCTCTCTATTCTGCCCATTCCCTCGTCGGCTTCGAACGAGATATCAGCGATACAGGATTAATCCCTAAGTAGCCGCGACGTGCCGAGCAGAGAAGTCTTCATCTTTCCACCCCTCTTTTCTTCGACGCTCTACCTCCCTCGAGTCGCGATCCAACCACAGTACGGTCACGGTAGAATACGATTTCGCTCGGTTCTACTGCAATCTCTCGTCGCTTCTTCCTTTTTCCGTCTTTTCCGACCGATATGGAATATAATGGGATACCTGGCGCTTCCACTTTTTTATCCAGCGACGATACCTTCACAGCCGAGAAACGTAATTGTTTCTC
Source organism: Ctenoplectra terminalis (assembly GCA_019453375.1). Classification (NCBI taxonomy): domain Eukaryota; kingdom Metazoa; phylum Arthropoda; class Insecta; order Hymenoptera; family Apidae; genus Ctenoplectra; species Ctenoplectra terminalis. Next base: position 58,595 of record SMSQ01007592.1, read on the forward strand.
GTCGAAATGTATTAAATACGTCCCTCTGACTGGTGGAAGCGATGGCAACGAAGAAATGGAACGGGCCAGCTCGGCGATATGGATGTTTAATTTCAGCCTTCTCTCGGTGTCGTTCTATTTAAAGCGGCCGACGCATCGAGGCGCAAGAGCCGAAGTGGGTCCGTCGTTCTACAGGATAGTACTTCGCATGGTGATCGCATTAACTCCGCTGTATCCCTTCCCCGAGGGCACGTTTTCCGCATAGCCAATATCAACCGCACTCAACGCGCAGGGGATGCACCCCCTGGCAAATAATCGGACGATACGCCGTCCTATGCCCCCGTACCATCGGCTAAAACGACCACCGCGCATGCTAATGCCCCGATCAAGACCAACTATATGTATATACACGGAATCTCTACCTTTTCTACACTTTCCGTTCTTTCCACTGATACCGTATTTTTTTATTTACTTTTTTTTTGGAAGTCACGTTGATAGTGTGAAGAAACTGATTTTCCTTGCTGGGTTTTCAACCGAAAGAAGCTTCATCGTGCGTTGTTAGGGATTAAATTGTGTTTTTAGATACCGAAAATAGTAATCGAAAAAATTACAGGTAACCTAACTTGAATCTCGGATCGTATGGTGTAGATGTTTAATCGACTTTAAGAAAGATATTTTCAATTATTGTATTAATTCCCAAATACATCGATATCAAAATGATACACCGTTCGACATTTCGTGTGCTTTGTTAAATTAATTTCTATTTACTCAGCAGTTGCATGATTATGTTTCTAAACACAATTAAGTAGGGAGTTTATCCAGGATAATGTAGGTAAATATTTAGGCAGATCAAGCACACGTGTTTATATACCTAGTTCTTTGAGCAGAGTAAAATCCACCATTACGTAGACAGTATTTTATTCCGTCAAATGAAGGTTGAGTAATTGAGTTACTTTAAAGTGTCCTCAAACCCGGTGTCCTCTATCCTCAGCTTTAAATTACGTTAGAGATCCTATTTAGTTGCACGCAAAACAGTGTGCGTTTATGTAACACGGATGAAAATATGTATTTGGGGTGTTTTCAAGAGAATTACACCTGCAACGTGCAACCGTGTAAATACCGAAAACAAATGGACCACGAATAACGTTTCAGAGATGCTACCTTTTCATCATTTTATTCGTAAGGTGTTTGCAAACACATATTAGTTAACGTATATTCGGTTACATTTTAGTTACCACGGGAGTTCATATATCCAAGGTAAACTTTCACAATGACGGATCGCGTAAGACGAACCTTAACACTAGAACCACCGAGATTGATTATTTGTACTAAAGAAAACAAAATGAAAGCTGTTAAAATACATACTGCGACGGATACAGATCTTTATATTTTTGACAGAAAATTATTAAAATTTACGCGAGAAATTGCAAATCATTTTGACCACTTTACTAGTTCCAGCGTTAACTACGATACAACCTACAAGGTAAGTTGAGAGCGATGGCCCATATTTTTCAAAATAATCAGTACCGAACTAAAAAAATATATCTGCAAATATAAATACATAAGAACTTATAATACTAATATTGATAATATTCAGTATACTATTAAAAACAGCTGCACGATCTATTTTTTCGCCTAACCTACACGAGATCGAGTCATCTAATTTCCACCGCCGCCTCACCCCGAATCACTCTAAGATACGACGAATGCTAATCGATCGATTCACCATAATTCTCAAAATTCTGCATCGATACCTCGATGTCGCCCGTTTTATTTTTTCTTTCTCTCCTTTTCTTCCATTCCACCCTTGATCCATCCCCAAAGAATTGTAATGATTATGACTTTCAGCAAGCAACGGCTAGCTTTTAGAACGGCAGCGGGACTCGAGGGAAGTCGAGCTAATTTTGAATAATGAGCGAATATTAAATTCGACCCGAATAATGCCGGAAGCGGGCTGCGGTGTTTGCGAAGAGTTGGCAACCGCTATTTGCAGAGATATAACCAGGATCGCTGCAACTTCTAACGGCCTTTTAGAACTGGGCCGGGATCTTAACTGGCTTTAATCAACTGAAAACTTTTCGGAATGCTGAATATTACGTTTTGCACCTTGAGGCTCTTTGTGCATGGCCGGATATCTTCCACTCTTTCGTCGAAAGCGAAAATCGACCTAGGAACGTTTCCTAATCGAGCCACTTCATTACCCTCCCTGGTTGCTCGTTATAGTTTCGCGATTACATCGACAACATCGAACGCCAATTTCGAGGCATCGGGATTGGCAAAGCGAAGCACTAATTATACCGCCTCGTTCCCTCTTTGCTGGCACTAATTAAACGCGATAGAAAGAATTATAATTAATCTTTTTCGCGCCGTGAGTTACCGCGCTGCTTCTTCGTTACGCGACCCGGCGTTATTAACATTCCGCGCCGTGCTCCATCTTTTGCTTCGCGAGAAAATCTTCCACTTCGTTGTGCGTATCGAATTAAACTATGCGCGAAGCGGACGTTTGGTTAAGTTTCCGCGAATATTGTTGGGGAAGAAGAATTCCTCTCACGTTTTCATTTTTCTTGCGAGGGTGTAAAAGTTGTAACGCGTCGGGGCTACGATGTTCGCGCGGAAACAATAAACGTGTATCTTTTTTCCTTTAGAACAGTGTTTCTCAATCATTTTCGTGTCTCGTGATTCTTTTTTACGATTGCCAAGTAACATGCGATTCTTCGCCAACCATAGTAAATAATTAAAATAATTATTTACATTTTTCGAGTACTCGTCACGATGGTTGTTAAATCATTTCGTTTCATTTAGCAAAAATCAGTGCTACAATTGCTAATAAAATATTGTGATGTAGTCACATAATAAATAATTATAAATAAATAATTATTGAAAACCTTTGCGGTAAAGTTTCCTATACAAATAATTACAGCGATCGTTTAAAAAAAGTTTTTCAATCCCTTTGAGGGTTGGAAAGTGAAAACATGTTCCCACCTACAGGGTTGAAACCCCGAACTCTAAAAGAACGACGAACGAGTAAGACGAGCGTTTGTACGGTTCGCGTAAAAGCAGCCGGCAAATAGCGATTTGTCATCGAGATTAATAACGAAGCTATACCCTCAAAGCAATATCATATACCGCCTCTACGCTTCCGTCGCTTTATTCGGTCCGATTTCGAGCTGGCAAAAATTTCCGCGTCGCTACGAAACACGGCATAAAAGCGACCGTATAAATTGACGTCTCTCGGCTGGGAATAACGAATATTTGGTGAGAAGTTTCGGAGTAAATGATACTCGTTTTATTTTTATTTCGAAAGAAACAGAAAATCTTGTTCTTGTAATGAAATCATAGTTCAGTCTGATTCGAACTTAAAACTCCAGCATCATAAATTAACTAGTCATCCTATAACAAATCAGTTACACATTTCCGACTCGTTCTCCTTAATTCTACCCTCTTTACACTTTTTTCCACCCTATTCTAGTTCTGCAAATATATTGCAAATATTTTTCAAATGTTTTACAAATGTCTTCCAACCTCAACTACTTCTATTCACCATACCTTTCCCAGCGATTCTACCAATTCGAAATGCAATTCTACCATACGAGGAACGCAAAACCCATCGAGGCAATGATCGATTAAAGTTTCGACAGCCAATGAACCGAGGCGTCATTGTGATCGCTCGTACGAGTCGCAGACGTTTCCTTGAATAATGTGCAAGAGTTCAATATCGAGCCGGCACACACGGCATCAAATATTCATTCGTGCGATAACTTGATTGAAAACGAACGCGTCGTCCCCACGGTACAGGGTATCGAGACGGAGTCGCAGAAATAATCGTTCGTCCGATAGGAAATATAAACTGTCAACCAAACCGCGTTCCCTTGTTCCTTAGGCGTTATTTATCCAGCTTCCAAGGAACAAAGTCACGAAACACGCCGAAAATTTCTTGTTCGAAGAACCACGCCGAGTATCGGACACTTTGATCGAGAATTTAATTGCCGCGTAGAATATCGATGTAAATTTTTTGTCGTGGAATTATTAAAGCTGTGACAGTCGACTAATTCGCGCGGCAATGAAACGGAAAGCTTAACAATTAATTAAAGACAAGGATACAAATGCACTCGACGCGTAGGAATTCCAAAAGCTTGCTGGGAAAAAATCGAAAGACAACTGTGCGATGGTGGTCACTGGGCAGCAAGGTTGGGAAAGAAGGGAGAAGTAAAAATAGGGAAGAGTTCAATTTACGACGTCGTTGTGCAGGCCGAGCGATACGGTAGAATCGGTGGAATCTGCGCGATGCAGGGTACACTAGGACACGACGAACGACCGGAAGAGGGTGGAAAGAGGAGGCGAAGCTGAAAGAAACGTGAAAAGAGCAGAAGAGAGAAGTCGTTTCGCGTTCCGTATATATACGGGGTGTTTCGTTTTGATTTGAAAAGGGGATATGTTTTCGAGGAACGCGTAAACTGGATAAAATAGATGTATGGGGTTGGGGAGCGCTGAGAGGGTTGTTTTTGAAGTTTCACGGAAGGAGAATTGATGAGTGGAGGCGTTTAGCGATTCAGAGAAACATATATATATATATATTTTCTTGTTTCGATAATTCTTTGGAAGAAATAATATAAGTATCTTCACTTGTGAGGTACGTCTCATAAGCTCGTTGAAAAAATTTGTACCGGAGAAAAAATATAACACTCTCCGTTATACGGCGAAGTATGAAAAGGGTTCGATGTCGTGTACATAAGTATTTCATATTCAAAGCCTCTAATAAAATACATAGATAAAATACCATACTCGTCTCGCGGTATAAAGATATAAGTTCCACTGAAAATGATTCTTAAAGTGATTCTTAAATATCCTTAATACTTTCACCCACCAAGTTTGCATCCATGAAATTCTAATAACCTCTCCGCTTCTTTCTTCGTGTGCCGAACTTTTTTAATTTAATACGCCTTTCAAGGCACACTGCCGAAACTGATTACTACGTACAGATTAAAATCGGTCACCCGGTATACGTACCGGTCGTAATTTCATGTAAGGCACGTGTAGCGCGCAGACATTAGCAGCAAAAAGGCAAAAGTACAGAGACGATCGAAGCGTGCAGATTCGAACGTCTTAGCCTATCTGTGCACCCACACACGTGTCCCGACCGCGTGTAGGTCTACATACGTGTATCTACATACGTACACTACATACACCACGGCAATTGGGTAATGGGCGATTTAGCACGGGCCATCAGATAGCGATGGGACAAGGAGATGCTGGGGCTGTACGATTCCGTGGCTGCAGTTGCTGCAAGAAAGAAGAGGAAATAGCTAATGCGGAATGAAGTGGGAGAGGAGAAAAGGAGAATCAACGAGATCGTGGAAAAACCTCTCTGATTGCCGCAGCCCCCAGGCTGCTCTCGTTTGTTCGCCACGATTTTCGATTGGAAGATGGGGAAACGAAAAAGTATGGACAGTCGTAGAGAAGGTAGACGTTCGTAGTTCGATGGCGCCTATCGAGACGCCTACTCGCTATTAACAGTTATTTCGTACTTGAAACATGGAAGCTGAAGCTTCTATCTTCTTGTACCTCGATTTCTTGACCTTTTCACAGACTCTTTCCTATCCGAGAAGCTTTTCTCCTTTTATAGATGTTTTAAATTGCGCGACTGCTTTGACGAGAAAAATGATAACTGGATGTAATGGAAATCGCCATATTGGAACTCGATTACCGGTAATCGTAACCGATCGTTAACCGCATACGTCCAAACTCTGTATCATTATCTATCCTGTTTTATCCCGTTAAACGAGAGTAGATTCGAGGATTCGTAGCTAACGCGTGTAACTATGAAGATGTTAAAAATTTTTTAATTTCGAGTAGAAGTTATAGCGATTAGTGTTCCCGCTTTTGGAAGACATTAATTCCTGGTTAAATTCTTGAAATAAGTTGTTTAAAATTATCCGAGTTCAGACTGCGAATTATCTTCAGCTACTTGAAGAAACACTCCAACATACTTGGAATTTGAAAGAAGAATTTTTCCAGCCGTCACAAAGCTAAGAGCAAAGTTGTACTTTCCTTTTAAGACTGCGTTGTAACACAATTTTCTCTATCTCGGCAGACCGTCTCAAACGCAAGCACGTATTTCAAGAATTTGTCGCACTAAATTCCCATGATATTATTATTCATGCAACAATGCATTCGTCCAACAAATACATATCAGAAATTCCATCTCAATTTAATTAATTTTCAAAATTTTATGTTTTCGCCGTGACACTCCGTATCATCGTAAGACTACGATTTATATAGCAAACAAGTATTCGTATAAAACCAAAGAAACGGCTGCCATTTTTAAAAGATTGACCCTTTCGCGGCGCTTGTAAATCAAGCCTCCATTATGAACCACATTAAAACGCTGAAGCACAATGCGAAAGCGCGAACGTAAACCGCTATTCGTTCGAGTTAGCTCGCTAGGTTAAACACCGAAAAGCTCGATCGGTCGAATGACGTTTGTTAAATTCTAAATATTCTCGAGCGCGGCGTTATCGCGCCATTGGTACGATTCGCTGTAAAGGCAGGCTCGCGAGCATCCCCCATTGTTTTCGCCTCGATATTATTACTTATTGTTAAAATTGTTTTGTATTTTCTTTTTTTTTT
>SMSQ01007592.1:73523-85261 GCA_019453375.1 Ctenoplectra terminalis
TTTTTTTTTTTTTTTTTTTTTTTTTTTTCATCGAAAGCCGGGATGAGTCGATTCGATGGCCACGCGAAAACGCATCTACGCGAACATCAAACTGCATCAAGCAGATTGCTCTATTGATCCCTCTATGCATCGAAATATGTTGCTACGCGCTACGTCCACTGCAATATGGAAACGTTTACTTTGCTACAGTATCCCCCATTCCCACCCACAGAACAACGTTCGCCGATGAAAATTCGAGTCTCACTTCCGAATCTCGATTTCACCTGACCGTGATCGAGTTTGGCTCGCCAGTAGCGTTGCGCGCACTCGTATACGCGATAATTGGTACCGATCATCGAAACTACCGGTGACAATTATCGAATATATTGGACTAGGAGGTGCGAGCACCTGTCTGTTGGTGACTATCAGCCACGAGGGTACTCGCGTAATCACACGTACCATTAAGTCGGACTGTAGATGGATCAGTTCTAATCCCACGTGTGAGCTGGAATTTGTATCGTATACGGAAACACGTTCGGCGTGGTCTGCGTGCCTGGGCCACGCGGCTAAACGATCTTATTAAACTGTTTGCAAACGGTATGGCGCGTGCACGCACAAAGCCAGGGCACTAATCTCGTGGTAAACCGAAGGAATAGACCGATAGATTTGCTTGGGGATCGTGCGCCTCATTTACTCGAATACCGCGATGATTTAACGCTAAATAACTATGCGCTCCGTCGACTTTTGATTCGCAGAATCAGAGGATTGAAACCGGATCGTGTTAGACCGTAATTCTACAGATATTGCCTGTTCGATTTACGCTGTTTCTTTTCTTCGAAACAGAATTGCCAAGCTTTAGAATTTTTTTGTTTTTTTTTCAGACAAGTTAAGAATGTTTTGGGAGAGAACGGGTGTGAATGGAGAGTACTTGGTTGGAGTGTTTGATGTTGGGGTGCGAGCGAAGGGTGCGTGATCATTCAGAGTTTCGGAAATGTCTGTACAGTTTGCTCGGGTTGAATGAAACAGATAGAGAAATAAAGAGAGAAAACGAGACATATTAATCCCAGTGCTATCGCCAACACTTGACTTGTATTTTAAATACAGTTTCATTATTTTTATGCCACTTTCACCTACCGCTTGATACTCGTGTAACAATTTTTACGTAAAAATGATAGTCGAACCTTTTGAGATATTAATTTCACGTAACAAAGGACCAAACGAGGGGAATTTTGCACAAGAGACAAAGACAATCCATCAGACACCTAATTCCACGGGACGGAGTCATAGCTCATGTTCGAAATCTCGTATGCAAACTCTGCATACCGGCTCTGCTTAATTCGTTCACTGACACGGGTTACTGTTTTCGTGCAGAGACGAGCATCTATCAATGGCCGGTATTCGTCTGTAGAGATGTAATGACGAATCGTCTACGTCGAGTTCCGCGTATAATTCTCTCTCCAGTTCATCGTACGTATGACACAGTCTCTCCCTTTCCGAGAAATCCGGATGCAGGATTACGAGCGGTCGCTTTGTGAAAGCCACCGAACTACGCCGCAGATCCATGACCATTCCAATGTGTCCCGGTGCCAATCTTCGTGCATTAATATCATTCGCTGGCCATCATTCAATTACGGCGAAGGGATTCGCCGTTCACCGTCACGCGCCAGAACTATATTCGTCACGAACCGACGAGCCTATTCAATTCAATATGGATATTATCGGACATGGTACACTCGTCTGACTTATCGAGCAACGACCTATGGATCTGCATTTTCCGCGACATCTCTATGCCCGCGTGTCGGTGTCGGAAAAATTGAACGTCGAACGTGATTCAACTTTAAAATTTGTATTAAACGATTAGTTACCGTGTAAGGTAATTATCGAATTTAATTTAATATTTAATCGTTATTATCGTTAAACTGCAGATTTTTATGAATTTATAGGAAATTTAAAGATGAAAAATTCTGCAGAATGCGTGTAACTTAAAAAAAATGTACAAAATATCGAAATTATATATTTTTTAATATATGAAATAATTTTCTATCAAAGTTATACCTTTTTTCTTTACTGTATTTTAAAAATATGAATTTGCATAAAAATCCACTATCTAGTTATCGTTGTATGTCATGTATTATACTACACTATATCACACACTGCCAGACCTCTCTGCGTATAAAAATATAAATAGAATGTTTATAACAATATAACTATCATTGGAAATAAATGATAATAAACATATATCGTGGAATTCTGCAACAACGCTGAGACAACGGTAAGAATAGTAATCTAATTTAAAAGAATATAGAATACTTCTTGCTTCGTTATAATCTCCGAACAACTTCTCCGAAGGAGACAGCTCTTTCAGAGATTCGCTTATATTTTTACAATATTTTTTCCCTCTACCGCCGTTGTTATTTAAAGGAGAAAAAGGAGAAAAATCGGTGAAGGGAAGAGAGAAAAGATGAAATTGTTTCTACTTCCTTAAAGAAAGCATTCCAATTGTCGTTCCTTTCCGTTCGAGCAAGCAAAACAAAGGGACGAGTCCTGGGGTCTCGGTGTCTTGAAATTAATTGTCCCGATAGCGAGGAATTATTTAACGAATCGATACTGTTTCCCTCTGGTTCCCAGTAGAGAGACGAGCACTCCAATGACCGGCAAAATCACGAAATTTCCTGGCTTCGAATTACAGCCACTGCCGGTGCATAATACAAGAATCGTGGAAGGAAAGTTTCAACGTAGACGAGCCAAACGAAAGCACGAGAAGACTTCACGGAAACGCCGTTTTCTCTGCCAGCACTTTTTCCTCCTTTCCCTTAGTCAAGCTACACGGCTGAACCGTGAATGCGTACAAAGAATGCGTACAAAGAACGCGTACACACGTATGAGCTTAAGAACAGAGATACGCTCGCGACGAAGGTACTAGAAAAGACAGTTACGCGCATTCCCCATGCAAATTGGCACTTCTTGTGGAAGAGAAAAAAATGTATCTCGCAATTTTATCACGCCAAGAGACTGTCTATTTCCCTCATCTTTATACGCGTGTCGATTAAGGAAGTCTACGATCACAAATATAAAAAAACAATTATTTTCCTTTCATTGACAATTCCAACGATACAAGTCTTCTTGAATGATTTAACACGTTGACCGCCACGGTGGTCGTATCTGACCACAGATCGTTTCTCGTGTAGCGTCACGATGGTCATCGGCGACCGGAGTGCTTCAAATGTTTGTAACTGTAAAAGTTGAATGAACATTGACAGTTAATGGATTTTGAACATCATCGCTGATTAGAGCTCTAACTATTTTTCTATTTTTCAAATATTTTAACAAAATATTTATTGCTTTGTAAATTTGATAATTTGACAAACGCACGATGGTTAACCGATACACTGACGGTACGTTTATTCCTTTCGCGTTTAAGAAAACGAATCACGCCTAAGCTAGGAAGAGCAGAACTGCTGTTTTATACCAAAGCATAAACGTTCCGTTTTATTCCATTCTCATCAAACCGTACACCGTTCATAAAGCGTCCCGATACGGTTCTACATAAGCTCGATACATCCGGTACGCCATGAAATTCGGCTCAGGCCATATAAAACGCGACGGTCCGTTTCCGTTTATTCCCCTCCGCAATGACCAATTCGTTTCGCGAGAGCTACTAAACGCGCTAATGATCGAATTAAAAAGAAAACATTCACTGGATAAATCGTTTGACTATCGCTTTATTTACCGAACAGGAAATTGAGCTCGACATATCGTCCAACGTTCACGAGACCTCTGTTCGATTATGAATTTTCATCGCGATAGGGATCGTGAAGCAGCGCTTAACGAAACCGAAGCAAAAATACAGAAAATTTATTATACCATTCTCACAAACGTGTTTTCCGTTGTTCGCTTGTCGATCGTACTTCTCGAAGCCGATCGTGCGATGAATTTAACGTAAAACTCACCGGCCCGTATGATTGTAAGAAAACGAGAAAAGGAATTAATTATTTCGTTCGATCCACCAATAACCGGAGATTCGAGACTGTTTCAAAATTCATGAACGCAAACCGCCTCTTTATTACATCGATTATAAACGAACAGCTTACTGGCTCGAGGCTCATTTCGCGAGGTCTGTTCAAGTTTTCCTTTTTCTAATATTTTAACAATACGCGGTACCGTGAAATCAAAATCAAACAGATCAACGATATCCATATATATATATATATCCTTTATACTCTTTCAACCGAAAGTTGTCGCCGGAAATCAATAGTATTTCATTCAATCAATGGATGCTCGAAAAATGGAGTCGGAAAAACACCTACTATTGCATGCTTCCAATACGATAAAAAATTCCTATCACAGTTACACGTTTAATACGGTATCCAATTTTTGCGAAAGCTTTAAACGCAAGTAGCAACGAACCAGCCTGATCCGACAACAGCCACCTCTCACTCTTTCCCGAAGGAAAGCATTTCGCGAAGAACGTCGAACTTAAATTCGTACCAGGGCACTCTACTTTAGTCGACGGGGAACCGACTCGTCGAACAGAACTTTTCCAGTGGCCCTTTCGTGCTGCCGGTTGCAGCTCGATAGACGGATACCGGTGCGTGTATAAAAGCAGAAATCAGCGAGAGGGAAACAGGAACAGAAGAGAGGGGAAACGACCAAGTGGTGGTAGAACGAACGAAAATGGACGAGGGAACGAGGAAGGTAAAAGACAAGCACGAGAAAGAGCCTGGAATTAAGAAGTACCACGATACGGCCTAGTCCGGTCAGTTTTCCGATCGAACGATTATACTTTCGTGTCGATAACGTATTGGTCGATAATGGCTTCCAACCTCTCGAGTGGTAAAGCTCTTAAAAGTTCCATGCAGACAAACGACGCCCATGAATCGAAGAATTTTCGTTCCCTCGGTCGAAAGTTTTTGTTTCGCGTTTGTTATACACTTTTTTTCGTTTCGAATTTATCAGGGCGCCGTAGAATCGTATCATAGTCGCAGCATGACGCCGATATACCGGACGGAGAAACGTTTAACGACCATCGCTACGCGCCGAGAAATTGGTGATTTTGGTTTCGAATTACGTCCTTTGATACTACTGACAATTCGTTGTGTATGCAATACGTCAAACGCGAGTCCGTTTCGGCGCGTTTAAAATCACCTAATTTTCACCCGGTTGCTGCATTTCATAGACCACCTCTGTACCGCCGCAAATAACCGTAATTTGGCTAGGTAAACGTCAGTCAGCTCCGCGCAGAAAATAATTATTCGACCGAGTATCCGTCCGACGCCTGCATATTAAATATGCATTTACCACGCTGGCTCTCGATCAGCCCGCGGAATCCATCATCGGCGATTTACTACATTTTCAAATGGATATTGGAGGCGACTACTTTGTGCAACGTATCAGAAATTCGTGCCGACGTCGTTATGGAAAATTGAACCCGCCATTCGATACTGTGGTTCGTTTGCAGCTATCTGCCATTTTGTTGTTTAAAAATACTTTTGTAAATTCGCTTTTTTCGGTTCACCCTGCGGTTAAACGCGCAGCGACTGAAAAAGGTATTTATTCATTTGTTTGTTTACTAACGGAGTAATTTTTTTATCCGCAGGCAAATAAAGATAGCGCATACAAACTGTAAAGAGAAATCGTACGAAAAAGAACATTCTTTGGCAATTAACGAGAGTGGGAAAATAAGTTGAAATAATTAGAAACATTATCAGCTGATTTAAATATTCGATCGATACTATTAACTTTGTATTCATAAATCGTGGAATTCTGATTTGTATCGAATGATATTCCAATATTATTGTTTTTACAACGTGAAATTAAAACATTCATGCGTCTTTAATTTTTTTTTTATTGGAAGGTAGATTCTAATATATTATCATAATATAAATAAAGTTTAAATTCTCGTTACACCGGGAAAGATATTTTCAATGGAAGTTAAGAGTTCATAACATATGAATTATTTTTCCGGTCATCGTATGTTGATTATACCGCAATCAACGTGTTACGCGTAATAATTCGAACAATCGCGGTCCGTACGTAAAATTGACAAGTCGAAATACAATCGGCCGTAACAAAGCCGTTAACCTCGGTCGAATATCATTATTATTTAGCAATACGTTACCGCGCGTACACTCGGGGCCTCTTCAAAGTACTTGCGTTACATTGGTATAATTTCGAGTGTCGAGCGCGTTGACAATTTCACTTGCAAATTCGTTGGTTATTCTTGTTTTCAAATAGTGGTCACTGTAATTTTAAAGCGTTTCGACCATTTTCGTTTGAGAAGAAACTGTTGAAAATCATCGTTACCAAACATGCGATGCGATTGTAAAATCAATGTTGCTAGATGTATAGCCGATTGAAAACACCCGTACTTTGGAAATGAACAACATCGAAGGCATTTATTTATAAATTGATGAGCCCAGAAAACGGTTTCGAGGGAAATTAATTGTACGTTGATAACGAACATTGCCTGTTCGAATTAATTAATAATGTGAAAGAGCTTTTAGAACGAAGTATTTTAAAGAGAATACTTTAAACTGAAAGAAAATGGAAGAAAGGAACTTCCGTTAATTATGCTAACTGCGATTGCTGTGTAAAAAAAATGTTTTGGAGTTAAATTACAAAAAAAGAAAAAAAAATATATACTCGATCCTTCGAACCTTAACAGACAATCTCATCGCGAATAAGATCCAAGAAATTGATCGATCCGACAAAATCGTAGCGATGAAATTACTATTCGTTTTATACTAACGACATTACGAAGCAGCAATTTGTCTCGCTCATCCGTGTGCTGTATCCGCGGTGTCGGTGAACATCGCAAAAACGGAGATTTTGTTGAGCTTCGAATAACGAGACAAACTTTTTCCAACGTCCCTCTGGCCGGGCGTTCTTACTTCTTCCTTCAATCTCGTTCTATAAACGACCGCAAGCGAGATGTTTGGAGATGGTTGCAAACTCAGTTTCTCGTAACGTTTCGCCACAGAATACGGTTCGAACGTTAGACAAGGACGCCTATTCTTTAAAACGAATCGAGGATGGAAGATCGAGAGGACGGCAAGAAAGTTTCTGAGACCCGAGTAGCAAAAGTGAGTATTAGCCAGCCGTTTCTTCCAACGATTCACGCAACAATAGATATTTCGAGAAAAATAGGACACGAGCGATTCGGAATTGACATAACTTCCATGCATCGTATCGTCTTCGGATATACAGGACGGAATGTCGGTTATTCGGACATCGATTATCCAAACGTTGAGCTCCTGATTCCTGATCGTTCGCATACCGTAATGAGAGATTCTAGTACTCGAGATATAAGAACAATTACTGCCGGAATGATCGAACGGATACGATTATTATCGTCGCTACGGACCGAGTTGTCGCTCAACTTGTCCAGATAATCAACGTTCCGCTGCTTCGAACGTCATCGATTTGACAATACCATCGAGTGATTAATGAATAAAGACCGATAAATTTTCAACGCGGTTCCCAAACAACGGACCCTCGGAAATGACAGGGAAACTTATCGCGTCGCGCCGATCTATCACAAATACCTTAATAAAAGGGACTGGCCGCGAAGAGAACGGTAATTAATCTTCCAACAGGGAAGACTAATATCTTGTATCCGGCCAAAGAACCAGGAAATCCTCTCGAACGAGGGTTAAAATAAAAGGGAACGTATCGACGATGAGTCTCCGCTGATTCGAATCATTGCTCCCTGATTCCTTTTTCTATGAAAAGAGGAAGAAGGTTCCTCTATCCGTGGGTACACTATTCACGCCGCACACCCCGAAGAAGTCGTAGCCTGAAATACGGTATGCCTTCGAGATATATGCATTTATTCAACGCGGTTCGGGTAATCCCGTTTGGCAGGAAAAGTGTTACGAGAAATGGATGGGCCAATTTTCTATTTCGCAGCGCCCCCAGGCCTCGCGCCGCTACTATATCCCTATATTATACATCTATATGCATGTATTTCGGTTATAGGTGTGCGTACATCCACTGAAAAGTGCACGGTATGAAATTCTGCGTGCCGGTGTACACGAACCAGAAATCATAAACGAGAGCAGGGGTAGAGGACAAGGCAGAGGGGTGTTCGCTACATCAGAGAGCCCTTGATTTAAATGAGATGAAATATAAATTATCGTTGCTCGTCTGCGAGCATCGCGATGCGCCTATGCCACAACCTACGCGTACATTTCTTTCCTCTTCTCTCTGTTTTTTCACCGTGTAATTTCAACATGTAACAGCAGTTCTGTTCCCGTGATCGTGTAAATTTACGCTCTGTCGTACATCGAGCGTTGAAGCTACCACGATACAATAATATCTGTATAAATACGAAATCGAGACTGTCAAGTTTTTCAGTTTGTACGCAAGCATAATTTATAATTGTTTGGCGTGTAGTTTTATATTCTGTATCGATGAAAAGAATATATGGTCGATATTAAAGTTGGATAGATACATATCACGATTCGGATGCCGTAGAAGGCGAATTTCCAAGGGATTGGCCATTTAACTTACGGCACGTAAACCAGAGTTGATAACGGAAGCGTTTACTAGCTGACCTGGTCATCGGAAGTCTACCACGGTACCAGGAACATTGCCAGCAGGAGTAAATTGTTACTTTGTCGTCGATAAAATTGGTTCCGCAGCGTAAACCTGATAAGGCGACGATGGGACGTTTACTAAATTGATATGAGCTTACATGGTCGTTGATTTAGAAGAATTGAATTCACACCATCTCCATTTTCTCTTTCAACGTTGAAAATGAACACAATGAAGAAAAAATATGCGTGACATGTGACGATTTGAAACAAGCGCCCTTCGGTTCTGCGTTATTCTTGCGAAAATTGAAAACATATCAATCGTGCTGGTTTCCGTCGCTTCGCCACCAATTACAAATCGCTTGATTGACTGGTTGTTAATTTAACGCGACCTCCTTTCAGTGCCGTATATTTATGGCACTTTCAATTAGTATTCTCGGAAATTAATTAACAATTTGCGGATGCAATGCTGCAATATTTGCACCAATTTCCGAGCACATATTATAATACCACCATCTGTCCAATAACCAGCTGTGCACGCCAGTTGGTTTGAACTTCGGCTTTAATAGTTTCGGAATAAACGTCGTACCAGCGTCAAACTGGCTAGCTGCTGAACTTTATTTACCCCGTTTCTCAATGCCCGCCAGAGAATTCCATTTTACGAGTAATTCAGCCACGACATCGCCTAATCTGTCCGCGTTACGATGAAACAACTTCTCCCTTTCTTTTCGCGTTAAATATTTCCCGCATTAAATATCTTCCAGCAAGAGCGTCGCACAAACCACCATAAATCTCATTCCGGACGACTCTGAACGCAACTATTTACGAATCTAACTAACTGGCCACCATTATTCCGCGGCTAACATTTTCCACGGTATATTTTTGTCATGGAAAGGCAATTAGAGAAAAAAAAAGGCATACAGCGATACATTTTCTGCAGCAGCCTCGTTTTCGAGCGAATTTTTTTTTCTCTCATCCCCTCACTTTCTATTTGTATTTGCTCGGCTACGTTTCGTCAGTTTCGAGCGGAGTATCGGAACGGAGCTAGATCCCAAAGTAAACACGCCATTAAAATGACATCAATCGAAAATTAAATCCTTGACTACGCTGCATTGCCTATTCTGCGTTCAGTCAAATAGTAGCTGTCGTCACTGTTCTCCTGGTGTGCACATCCCATATGTAAACACGAATTGAAATATAACGAAGATACCTTGTGCAATAGTAGCGTTTCAAGAGGGCCTTCCTACGGACGAATGCACCTACAGATATAAAACAAACTTCGATCGATACTAACGTAGTTTTAAGAGAGCCTACCTCTCCGTTCCAGTCTTTCTCTCTCTTATACTTTCGATACCTACCCTATTTTCATCAGCGAACCATAAATTGAGAAAATCTATATTTCGAGATGCTATGATCAATGTAACGGAATAATCTATGCGGCTTCTGATCGTCAATAACGATCAACGATAGTAAATAGTAATATGATGAAACACGGATAATTTTTTACTTCGATTTTGTTGTCGACATCAAATTTTTGTGAATCTAAAGTAGCTCTGGTCGGATCTCTCGGGTTTGGAATATCTCTGAGAGAGTCTCTCGAGACTGTGATGATTCTGACCGAATTCGCTAAATCTAGGGTGCACCAAACTTAGGTCTTTCTCAATTTAGGGTAGCTCCAGTTGATAGTTCTAGGGTGGTCCAGATTCGGTTACTCATCTTGGTTCAAGATTGGTATCCTCCGGTTTCTTGTTTCAAAATTAACATTACATTCGCAATAACTATTCCTACGATATGGAAAGTAATTTAATATGAAAGTAATGTAATACATATGCGGATACATTTTAATCGTGAAGCTACATGAGTTAGTGTAAATAGGTAACAAACGGGAGCGTCAGTAAGTAGCCGCTCGACAGCGGCGAAGAAGAGGTACGAGTGCCGGGAGGGTGGAGGTAGATGGTGCTAAATGAGAGTAATTATGAGACAAGTTTTAACTACCCCGTCGGTGGACAATGCGTTATCCTTCATTGTGTCTCGCTATCTTCCTCCTTTAAATAAGCTTTTCGCGAGTGGCTCCTCGCTAAAAAGAAGTACCAAGAATACGAAAGGGAACAAAGGGAATGCATTTCCGTCGCTCATCTTTTTTTAACTTTCCGCCAAGGAGACCCCTAAACGCTTCCCTTTCCGTATCTAAAATACACGTTTAAACGGCAACTCGGAATAATGTTTTCGCCAAACGACTTTGGCCGAACTTTTAATTATCGGCGTTGCTTGTTCGAACAGTTCAATTGTAAACGCAACAATTGAAACAACAAATACGTCAAGCCATCCGAGAAGAAAGATAATCGAAACGTGAAACGTTCTCTTCGAACCAAGAGCTACTGCAATTAGCGATATAATACATCTTCGTACTAACAAACTAATCCGTACTGTCACCCCCGAGACATCGAACCGCATAATGGATAACCCTGTTTAACAGGTTCGTCGATGACGCGGCCAAAATCCAGGGTCGAGTTCGATATTCGAACATTAGACTTGGTCGGATTATCCGACGCGTCCCCGCCGCCAAACTGCCACGAGGGTGAGAAGCGAGACTGGTGTGCGGACTCGAAGAGGCGAGTGGCAAGAGAAAACCAGCGAGTGGGGTGGTAAATACGACGGGATGGAGAGATGTCAATTTATCCTGGCTTTGTTTACGAGCGATGCCCCGAGACACGGCGAGGGGACTCGTCGACTGCGAGTCTACCGGGTAGAAAAAGGGAAAGAAAGGAAGGGAAGAAGCCCGTTAATCCGGGCAAAAGACCAGTCGACGGCTTGGCATTCGTCTTTTTGAAGAAGGTCTGGCTTTAAGTTATATCGGGGTCCCGCTATCCAGGAGCGCGACCTACCCGATGAGGGTATACATAAGAAGGGGTGGTGAGCACTCTTCTTCCAAGAAAGTCAGTGATAAGGTGACGGCGAACGGAGGCAATGGCCTGCACAGGAAAAAGAGGTCGTCGTCGTTGTTGGCGTCGTCATCCTTCTATCCAAAACTTCGGCATCATTTGTGCCAATGTTAAGCACAGGGATATCGGGTAATTTATTGAAAATAATTTAACGATTTTTCTGGTGCTTCTTTTTGTTTCTCGCGGAACGTATCGGAGTTAAATGTATCAATGATTCGTATTATAGGGTAAGTTGGGGAGTGATGGCCCATTTTTTTTTTTTTTTTTTTTTTTTTTTTAAAAA